>CM042435.1:1169303-1239303 GCA_023631565.1 Gymnocephalus cernua
AACCACAACCCCCTCTGTGTCCAACACGATACCTTTCTTTCACTATAACTAAGTGCTTTTTAGCCTAACCATAATTGAGTGCTGTTTAGCCTTACCATAACCTACGGTTTTTTAACCTAACCGAATGCTTTTTAGCCTTACCATTACTAGGTTTTTAATAACCTATGCCTAGCCAAGTGCTTCTTAGCCTTACCATAACCAATTGGTTTTCAACATAACCCTACCCAGAGAGCTTTTGGCCTTATCTTAACTGTCTTTTGACCCTTTCTGGCTAAACCCATGTGGTCTCCGTGGTAATGCCTCCACCTCCTATTTTAGGCTAAACCCACGTGGTCTCCGTGGTAATGCTTCCACCTCCAATTTTAGGCTAAACCCACGTGGTCTCCGTGGTAATGCCTCCACCTCCATTTTAGGCTAAACCCATGTGGTCTCCGTGGTAATGCCTCCACCTCCAATTTTAGGCTAAACCCACGTGGTCTCCGTGGTTATGCCACCACCTCCAATTTTAGGCTAATCCCACGTGGCCTCCGTGGTACGCCTTGGCTTCTGTTTCTAGGCTAAACCCACGTGGTCTCCGTGGTACGCCCCCCTCCATCTCTACAGCTTTAACCAAAGGTCTTTGGGCCAAATTTGAAGCACTATAATCTATCTCACCAAAGTTTAAAACATCCTGGCTGAGTGCAATCATTAGAGTTATGGAGGAGGAATATACATCTCATGCATGTTTTGCAGTTTACTGGACTAGTGACGGATGCTTGCTGGCAATGTGGTTTACTGTGGTCTTGTTGGTTCCTACCTGCTGTAGCAGAGCAATATGAGCTTGAGGTTTCACTCACTGCTGGCTGTCAAGGAGCAAAGACAAGCACGGCTAACTTCACAAACCTCTAAGACCTTGTAAGGCAGAGTTGCGGCTTTGGGAGCTCTAAGCCACGCCCACAAATGCCATTTAAGCAGTTTGTTTACTGTTCCAAGCCATCCTATAGCCACATGACTTCCATGATTGTATTCAGTGGATTTTTCATTCAATTCCAGCTTTATTCCATACTTTTAAAACCCTCTACAGGGCTATCAGAGCATAATAGGCTTTATCCACGCCCATATATGCATAAAAGAAGTGGATTAAAGTGATATTTTCACCCACTTGTAACCTTTTACTCACTTTTCACCATGATACTAACGTCTCATCGACACCTATTGGATTCACATTGCCATGTATGTCCTTCCTAGTGTTCTTTTCACACTTTAAGGCCCTTTTTCAAGGCATCAAAGGTTTAAACCATGACACAACGGACTAGTGCAGGTGAAGACATCAGAGCACAGCCTGTCCACATCCTTTTGGATCTTCACGGTGCCTCCTGTAGTTGAGCGGTGTATGGAACACAGGAAGCGAGTACATGGCTTGGATGGATTCTGTTTACAGAGATTCAAGGTTATCGTATGGTGAGTGAGATATATATTTCTTTAAATATATTTTAAACTATCATATATGATGACTATTTTCATTGCAATATTAATGTTATTTTAAACATAATATTGAGGACTTTAATACTAAGGTATTATTATACCTAGACCTTAACTAAAGAGCAATACTAATATACCTTTACAAAGAGTTTTAACCTTAAAATGGATTTTCAATTGGCTATGGGACACACTCCGGGGTCTGATCAACCACTGGAGGGCCGCCCTTGGAGGAAGGTGTATAGTGATAATGGCCGAAACACCTGATGACTCTGAGGTCCACTACTGATGATGTGTCCTACTATTCATAATACAATATATTTTAGACAGATTAAAGGACAGTATGTCATTTAATAGGACATAACCGAAAATTAGGTTTCTTAACCTAACCATAACCAAGTGCTTTTTAGCCCAAACATAACCAAGTGCTTTTTAGCATTAACATAACCTAGTGCTTTTTAGCCTAAACATGACCAAGTGCTTTATAGCCTTACCATAACCAGGTGCTTTTTGGCCTAACCATAGCCTAAAGTTTCCTAACCAAATGCTTTTTAGCCTTCTGATTAAAGGGAATTGTTGATGTTTAAAACTATACACTGTTGTGGTTTAAGACGGGCTCGTGGAGGAACAGTGGGGACCACTGTGGATCTTGTCTTAAGGTTTGTGGTGAGTGCCCTAGACCTGCCCACACACCTCGGTGTAGGTCTACCCTCCTCTAACCTACCCTGGCCAGTACCCTATCTTAAGCAACCACAACCCCCTCTGTGTCCAACACGATACCTTTCTTTCACTATAACTAAGTGCTTTTTAGCCTAACCATAATTGAGTGCTGTTTAGCCTTACCATAACCTACGGTTTTTTAACCTAACCGAATGCTTTTTAGCCTTACCATTACTAGGTTTTTAATAACCTATGCCTAGCCAAGTGCTTCTTAGCCTTACCATAACCAATTGGTTTTCAACATAACCCTACCCAGAGAGCTTTTGGCCTTATCTTAACTGTCTTTTGACCCTTTCTGGCTAAACCCATGTGGTCTCCGTGGTAATGCCTCCACCTCCTATTTTAGGCTAAACCCACGTGGTCTCCGTGGTAATGCTTCCACCTCCAATTTTAGGCTAAACCCACGTGGTCTCCGTGGTAATGCCTCCACCTCCAATTTTAGGCTAAACCCATGTGGTCTCCGTGGTAATGCCTCCACCTCCAATTTTAGGCTAAACCCACGTGGTCTCCGTGGTTATGCCACCACCTCCAATTTTAGGCTAATCCCACGTGGCCTCCGTGGTACGCCTTGGCTTCTGTTTCTAGGCTAAACCCACGTGGTCTCCGTGGTACGCCCCCCTCCATCTCTACAGCTTTAACCAAAGGTCTTTGGGCCAAATTTGAAGCACTATAATCTATCTCACCAAAGTTTAAAACATCCTGGCTGAGTGCAATCATTAGAGTTATGGAGGAGGAATATACATCTCATGCATGTTTTGCAGTTTACTGGACTAGTGACGGATGCTTGCTGGCAATGTGGTTTACTGTGGTCTTGTTGGTTCCTACCTGCTGTAGCAGAGCAATATGAGCTTGAGGTTTCACTCACTGCTGGCTGTCAAGGAGCAAAGACAAGCACGGCTAACTTCACAAACCTCTAAGACCTTGTAAGGCAGAGTTGCGGCTTTGGGAGCTCTAAGCCACGCCCACAAATGCCATTTAAGCAGTTTGTTTACTGTTCCAAGCCATCCTATAGCCACATGACTTCCATGATTGTATTCAGTGGATTTTTCATTCAATTCCAGCTTTATTCCATACTTTTAAAACCCTCTACAGGGCTATCAGAGCATAATAGGCTTTATCCACGCCCATATATGCATAAAAGAAGTGGATTAAAGTGATATTTTCACCCACTTGTAACCTTTTACTCACTTTTCACCATGATACTAACGTCTCATCGACACCTATTGGATTCACATTGCCATGTATGTCCTTCCTAGTGTTCTTTTCACACTTTAAGGCCCTTTTTCAAGGCATCAAAGGTTTAAACCATGACACAACGGACTAGTGCAGGTGAAGACATCAGAGCACAGCCTGTCCACATCCTTTTGGATCTTCACGGTGCCTCCTGTAGTTGAGCGGTGTATGGAACACAGGAAGCGAGTACATGGCTTGGATGGATTCTGTTTACAGAGATTCAAGGTTATCGTATGGTGAGTGAGATATATATTTCTTTAAATATATTTTAAACTATCATATATGATGACTATTTTCATTGCAATATTAATGTTATTTTAAACATAATATTGAGGACTTTAATACTAAGGTATTATTATACCTAGACCTTAACTAAAGAGCAATACTAATATACCTTTACAAAGAGTTTTAACCTTAAAATGGATTTTCAATTGGCTATGGGACACACTCCGGGGTCTGATCAACCACTGGAGGGCCGCCCTTGGAGGAAGGTGTATAGTGATAATGGCCGAAACACCTGATGACTCTGAGGTCCACTACTGATGATGTGTCCTACTATTCATAATACAATATATTTTAGACAGATTAAAGGACAGTATGTCATTTAATAGGACATAACCGAAAATTAGGTTTCTTAACCTAACCATAACCAAGTGCTTTTTAGCCCAAACATAACCAAGTGCTTTTTAGCATTAACATAACCTAGTGCTTTTTAGCCTAAACATGACCAAGTGCTTTATAGCCTTACCATAACCAGGTGCTTTTTGGCCTAACCATAGCCTAAAGTTTCCTAACCAAATGCTTTTTAGCCTTCTGATTAAAGGGAATTGTTGATGTTTAAAACTATACACTGTTGTGGTTTAAGACGGGCTCGTGGAGGAACAGTGGGGACCACTGTGGATCTTGTCTTAAGGTTTGTGGTGAGTGCCCTAGACCTGCCCACACACCTCGGTGTAGGTCTACCCTCCTCTAACCTACCCTGGCCAGTACCCTATCTTAAGCAACCACAACCCCCTCTGTGTCCAACACGATACCTTTCTTTCACTATAACTAAGTGCTTTTTAGCCTAACCATAATTGAGTGCTGTTTAGCCTTACCATAACCTACGGTTTTTTAACCTAACCGAATGCTTTTTAGCCTTACCATTACTAGGTTTTTAATAACCTATGCCTAGCCAAGTGCTTCTTAGCCTTACCATAACCAATTGGTTTTCAACATAACCCTACCCAGAGAGCTTTTGGCCTTATCTTAACTGTCTTTTGACCCTTTCTGGCTAAACCCATGTGGTCTCCGTGGTAATGCCTCCACCTCCTATTTTAGGCTAAACCCACGTGGTCTCCGTGGTAATGCTTCCACCTCCAATTTTAGGCTAAACCCACGTGGTCTCCGTGGTAATGCCTCCACCTCCAATTTTAGGCTAAACCCATGTGGTCTCCGTGGTAATGCCTCCACCTCCAATTTTAGGCTAAACCCACGTGGTCTCCGTGGTTATGCCACCACCTCCAATTTTAGGCTAATCCCACGTGGCCTCCGTGGTACGCCTTGGCTTCTGTTTCTAGGCTAAACCCACGTGGTCTCCGTGGTACGCCCCCCTCCATCTCTACAGCTTTAACCAAAGGTCTTTGGGCCAAATTTGAAGCACTATAATCTATCTCACCAAAGTTTAAAACATCCTGGCTGAGTGCAATCATTAGAGTTATGGAGGAGGAATATACATCTCATGCATGTTTTGCAGTTTACTGGACTAGTGACGGATGCTTGCTGGCAATGTGGTTTACTGTGGTCTTGTTGGTTCCTACCTGCTGTAGCAGAGCAATATGAGCTTGAGGTTTCACTCACTGCTGGCTGTCAAGGAGCAAAGACAAGCACGGCTAACTTCACAAACCTCTAAGACCTTGTAAGGCAGAGTTGCGGCTTTGGGAGCTCTAAGCCACGCCCACAAATGCCATTTAAGCAGTTTGTTTACTGTTCCAAGCCATCCTATAGCCACATGACTTCCATGATTGTATTCAGTGGATTTTTCATTCAATTCCAGCTTTATTCCATACTTTTAAAACCCTCTACAGGGCTATCAGAGCATAATAGGCTTTATCCACGCCCATATATGCATAAAAGAAGTGGATTAAAGTGATATTTTCACCCACTTGTAACCTTTTACTCACTTTTCACCATGATACTAACGTCTCATCGACACCTATTGGATTCACATTGCCATGTATGTCCTTCCTAGTGTTCTTTTCACACTTTAAGGCCCTTTTTCAAGGCATCAAAGGTTTAAACCATGACACAACGGACTAGTGCAGGTGAAGACATCAGAGCACAGCCTGTCCACATCCTTTTGGATCTTCACGGTGCCTCCTGTAGTTGAGCGGTGTATGGAACACAGGAAGCGAGTACATGGCTTGGATGGATTCTGTTTACAGAGATTCAAGGTTATCGTATGGTGAGTGAGATATATATTTCTTTAAATATATTTTAAACTATCATATATGATGACTATTTTCATTGCAATATTAATGTTATTTTAAACATAATATTGAGGACTTTAATACTAAGGTATTATTATACCTAGACCTTAACTAAAGAGCAATACTAATATACCTTTACAAAGAGTTTTAACCTTAAAATGGATTTTCAATTGGCTATGGGACACACTCCGGGGTCTGATCAACCACTGGAGGGCCGCCCTTGGAGGAAGGTGTATAGTGATAATGGCCGAAACACCTGATGACTCTGAGGTCCACTACTGATGATGTGTCCTACTATTCATAATACAATATATTTTAGACAGATTAAAGGACAGTATGTCATTTAATAGGACATAACCGAAAATTAGGTTTCTTAACCTAACCATAACCAAGTGCTTTTTAGCCCAAACATAACCAAGTGCTTTTTAGCATTAACATAACCTAGTGCTTTTTAGCCTAAACATGACCAAGTGCTTTATAGCCTTACCATAACCAGGTGCTTTTTGGCCTAACCATAGCCTAAAGTTTCCTAACCAAATGCTTTTTAGCCTTCTGATTAAAGGGAATTGTTGATGTTTAAAACTATACACTGTTGTGGTTTAAGACGGGCTCGTGGAGGAACAGTGGGGACCACTGTGGATCTTGTCTTAAGGTTTGTGGTGAGTGCCCTAGACCTGCCCACACACCTCGGTGTAGGTCTACCCTCCTCTAACCTACCCTGGCCAGTACCCTATCTTAAGCAACCACAACCCCCTCTGTGTCCAACACGATACCTTTCTTTCACTATAACTAAGTGCTTTTTAGCCTAACCATAATTGAGTGCTGTTTAGCCTTACCATAACCTACGGTTTTTTAACCTAACCGAATGCTTTTTAGCCTTACCATTACTAGGTTTTTAATAACCTATGCCTAGCCAAGTGCTTCTTAGCCTTACCATAACCAATTGGTTTTCAACATAACCCTACCCAGAGAGCTTTTGGCCTTATCTTAACTGTCTTTTGACCCTTTCTGGCTAAACCCATGTGGTCTCCGTGGTAATGCCTCCACCTCCTATTTTAGGCTAAACCCACGTGGTCTCCGTGGTAATGCTTCCACCTCCAATTTTAGGCTAAACCCACGTGGTCTCCGTGGTAATGCCTCCACCTCCAATTTTAGGCTAAACCCATGTGGTCTCCGTGGTAATGCCTCCACCTCCAATTTTAGGCTAAACCCACGTGGTCTCCGTGGTTATGCCACCACCTCCAATTTTAGGCTAATCCCACGTGGCCTCCGTGGTACGCCTTGGCTTCTGTTTCTAGGCTAAACCCACGTGGTCTCCGTGGTACGCCCCCCTCCATCTCTACAGCTTTAACCAAAGGTCTTTGGGCCAAATTTGAAGCACTATAATCTATCTCACCAAAGTTTAAAACATCCTGGCTGAGTGCAATCATTAGAGTTATGGAGGAGGAATATACATCTCATGCATGTTTTGCAGTTTACTGGACTAGTGACGGATGCTTGCTGGCAATGTGGTTTACTGTGGTCTTGTTGGTTCCTACCTGCTGTAGCAGAGCAATATGAGCTTGAGGTTTCACTCACTGCTGGCTGTCAAGGAGCAAAGACAAGCACGGCTAACTTCACAAACCTCTAAGACCTTGTAAGGCAGAGTTGCGGCTTTGGGAGCTCTAAGCCACGCCCACAAATGCCATTTAAGCAGTTTGTTTACTGTTCCAAGCCATCCTATAGCCACATGACTTCCATGATTGTATTCAGTGGATTTTTCATTCAATTCCAGCTTTATTCCATACTTTTAAAACCCTCTACAGGGCTATCAGAGCATAATAGGCTTTATCCACGCCCATATATGCATAAAAGAAGTGGATTAAAGTGATATTTTCACCCACTTGTAACCTTTTACTCACTTTTCACCATGATACTAACGTCTCATCGACACCTATTGGATTCACATTGCCATGTATGTCCTTCCTAGTGTTCTTTTCACACTTTAAGGCCCTTTTTCAAGGCATCAAAGGTTTAAACCATGACACAACGGACTAGTGCAGGTGAAGACATCAGAGCACAGCCTGTCCACATCCTTTTGGATCTTCACGGTGCCTCCTGTAGTTGAGCGGTGTATGGAACACAGGAAGCGAGTACATGGCTTGGATGGATTCTGTTTACAGAGATTCAAGGTTATCGTATGGTGAGTGAGATATATATTTCTTTAAATATATTTTAAACTATCATATATGATGACTATTTTCATTGCAATATTAATGTTATTTTAAACATAATATTGAGGACTTTAATACTAAGGTATTATTATACCTAGACCTTAACTAAAGAGCAATACTAATATACCTTTACAAAGAGTTTTAACCTTAAAATGGATTTTCAATTGGCTATGGGACACACTCCGGGGTCTGATCAACCACTGGAGGGCCGCCCTTGGAGGAAGGTGTATAGTGATAATGGCCGAAACACCTGATGACTCTGAGGTCCACTACTGATGATGTGTCCTACTATTCATAATACAATATATTTTAGACAGATTAAAGGACAGTATGTCATTTAATAGGACATAACCGAAAATTAGGTTTCTTAACCTAACCATAACCAAGTGCTTTTTAGCCCAAACATAACCAAGTGCTTTTTAGCATTAACATAACCTAGTGCTTTTTAGCCTAAACATGACCAAGTGCTTTATAGCCTTACCATAACCAGGTGCTTTTTGGCCTAACCATAGCCTAAAGTTTCCTAACCAAATGCTTTTTAGCCTTCTGATTAAAGGGAATTGTTGATGTTTAAAACTATACACTGTTGTGGTTTAAGACGGGCTCGTGGAGGAACAGTGGGGACCACTGTGGATCTTGTCTTAAGGTTTGTGGTGAGTGCCCTAGACCTGCCCACACACCTCGGTGTAGGTCTACCCTCCTCTAACCTACCCTGGCCAGTACCCTATCTTAAGCAACCACAACCCCCTCTGTGTCCAACACGATACCTTTCTTTCACTATAACTAAGTGCTTTTTAGCCTAACCATAATTGAGTGCTGTTTAGCCTTACCATAACCTACGGTTTTTTAACCTAACCGAATGCTTTTTAGCCTTACCATTACTAGGTTTTTAATAACCTATGCCTAGCCAAGTGCTTCTTAGCCTTACCATAACCAATTGGTTTTCAACATAACCCTACCCAGAGAGCTTTTGGCCTTATCTTAACTGTCTTTTGACCCTTTCTGGCTAAACCCATGTGGTCTCCGTGGTAATGCCTCCACCTCCTATTTTAGGCTAAACCCACGTGGTCTCCGTGGTAATGCTTCCACCTCCAATTTTAGGCTAAACCCACGTGGTCTCCGTGGTAATGCCTCCACCTCCAATTTTAGGCTAAACCCATGTGGTCTCCGTGGTAATGCCTCCACCTCCAATTTTAGGCTAAACCCACGTGGTCTCCGTGGTTATGCCACCACCTCCAATTTTAGGCTAATCCCACGTGGCCTCCGTGGTACGCCTTGGCTTCTGTTTCTAGGCTAAACCCACGTGGTCTCCGTGGTACGCCCCCCTCCATCTCTACAGCTTTAACCAAAGGTCTTTGGGCCAAATTTGAAGCACTATAATCTATCTCACCAAAGTTTAAAACATCCTGGCTGAGTGCAATCATTAGAGTTATGGAGGAGGAATATACATCTCATGCATGTTTTGCAGTTTACTGGACTAGTGACGGATGCTTGCTGGCAATGTGGTTTACTGTGGTCTTGTTGGTTCCTACCTGCTGTAGCAGAGCAATATGAGCTTGAGGTTTCACTCACTGCTGGCTGTCAAGGAGCAAAGACAAGCACGGCTAACTTCACAAACCTCTAAGACCTTGTAAGGCAGAGTTGCGGCTTTGGGAGCTCTAAGCCACGCCCACAAATGCCATTTAAGCAGTTTGTTTACTGTTCCAAGCCATCCTATAGCCACATGACTTCCATGATTGTATTCAGTGGATTTTTCATTCAATTCCAGCTTTATTCCATACTTTTAAAACCCTCTACAGGGCTATCAGAGCATAATAGGCTTTATCCACGCCCATATATGCATAAAAGAAGTGGATTAAAGTGATATTTTCACCCACTTGTAACCTTTTACTCACTTTTCACCATGATACTAACGTCTCATCGACACCTATTGGATTCACATTGCCATGTATGTCCTTCCTAGTGTTCTTTTCACACTTTAAGGCCCTTTTTCAAGGCATCAAAGGTTTAAACCATGACACAACGGACTAGTGCAGGTGAAGACATCAGAGCACAGCCTGTCCACATCCTTTTGGATCTTCACGGTGCCTCCTGTAGTTGAGCGGTGTATGGAACACAGGAAGCGAGTACATGGCTTGGATGGATTCTGTTTACAGAGATTCAAGGTTATCGTATGGTGAGTGAGATATATATTTCTTTAAATATATTTTAAACTATCATATATGATGACTATTTTCATTGCAATATTAATGTTATTTTAAACATAATATTGAGGACTTTAATACTAAGGTATTATTATACCTAGACCTTAACTAAAGAGCAATACTAATATACCTTTACAAAGAGTTTTAACCTTAAAATGGATTTTCAATTGGCTATGGGACACACTCCGGGGTCTGATCAACCACTGGAGGGCCGCCCTTGGAGGAAGGTGTATAGTGATAATGGCCGAAACACCTGATGACTCTGAGGTCCACTACTGATGATGTGTCCTACTATTCATAATACAATATATTTTAGACAGATTAAAGGACAGTATGTCATTTAATAGGACATAACCGAAAATTAGGTTTCTTAACCTAACCATAACCAAGTGCTTTTTAGCCCAAACATAACCAAGTGCTTTTTAGCATTAACATAACCTAGTGCTTTTTAGCCTAAACATGACCAAGTGCTTTATAGCCTTACCATAACCAGGTGCTTTTTGGCCTAACCATAGCCTAAAGTTTCCTAACCAAATGCTTTTTAGCCTTCTGATTAAAGGGAATTGTTGATGTTTAAAACTATACACTGTTGTGGTTTAAGACGGGCTCGTGGAGGAACAGTGGGGACCACTGTGGATCTTGTCTTAAGGTTTGTGGTGAGTGCCCTAGACCTGCCCACACACCTCGGTGTAGGTCTACCCTCCTCTAACCTACCCTGGCCAGTACCCTATCTTAAGCAACCACAACCCCCTCTGTGTCCAACACGATACCTTTCTTTCACTATAACTAAGTGCTTTTTAGCCTAACCATAATTGAGTGCTGTTTAGCCTTACCATAACCTACGGTTTTTTAACCTAACCGAATGCTTTTTAGCCTTACCATTACTAGGTTTTTAATAACCTATGCCTAGCCAAGTGCTTCTTAGCCTTACCATAACCAATTGGTTTTCAACATAACCCTACCCAGAGAGCTTTTGGCCTTATCTTAACTGTCTTTTGACCCTTTCTGGCTAAACCCATGTGGTCTCCGTGGTAATGCCTCCACCTCCTATTTTAGGCTAAACCCACGTGGTCTCCGTGGTAATGCTTCCACCTCCAATTTTAGGCTAAACCCACGTGGTCTCCGTGGTAATGCCTCCACCTCCAATTTTAGGCTAAACCCATGTGGTCTCCGTGGTAATGCCTCCACCTCCAATTTTAGGCTAAACCCACGTGGTCTCCGTGGTTATGCCACCACCTCCAATTTTAGGCTAATCCCACGTGGCCTCCGTGGTACGCCTTGGCTTCTGTTTCTAGGCTAAACCCACGTGGTCTCCGTGGTACGCCCCCCTCCATCTCTACAGCTTTAACCAAAGGTCTTTGGGCCAAATTTGAAGCACTATAATCTATCTCACCAAAGTTTAAAACATCCTGGCTGAGTGCAATCATTAGAGTTATGGAGGAGGAATATACATCTCATGCATGTTTTGCAGTTTACTGGACTAGTGACGGATGCTTGCTGGCAATGTGGTTTACTGTGGTCTTGTTGGTTCCTACCTGCTGTAGCAGAGCAATATGAGCTTGAGGTTTCACTCACTGCTGGCTGTCAAGGAGCAAAGACAAGCACGGCTAACTTCACAAACCTCTAAGACCTTGTAAGGCAGAGTTGCGGCTTTGGGAGCTCTAAGCCACGCCCACAAATGCCATTTAAGCAGTTTGTTTACTGTTCCAAGCCATCCTATAGCCACATGACTTCCATGATTGTATTCAGTGGATTTTTCATTCAATTCCAGCTTTATTCCATACTTTTAAAACCCTCTACAGGGCTATCAGAGCATAATAGGCTTTATCCACGCCCATATATGCATAAAAGAAGTGGATTAAAGTGATATTTTCACCCACTTGTAACCTTTTACTCACTTTTCACCATGATACTAACGTCTCATCGACACCTATTGGATTCACATTGCCATGTATGTCCTTCCTAGTGTTCTTTTCACACTTTAAGGCCCTTTTTCAAGGCATCAAAGGTTTAAACCATGACACAACGGACTAGTGCAGGTGAAGACATCAGAGCACAGCCTGTCCACATCCTTTTGGATCTTCACGGTGCCTCCTGTAGTTGAGCGGTGTATGGAACACAGGAAGCGAGTACATGGCTTGGATGGATTCTGTTTACAGAGATTCAAGGTTATCGTATGGTGAGTGAGATATATATTTCTTTAAATATATTTTAAACTATCATATATGATGACTATTTTCATTGCAATATTAATGTTATTTTAAACATAATATTGAGGACTTTAATACTAAGGTATTATTATACCTAGACCTTAACTAAAGAGCAATACTAATATACCTTTACAAAGAGTTTTAACCTTAAAATGGATTTTCAATTGGCTATGGGACACACTCCGGGGTCTGATCAACCACTGGAGGGCCGCCCTTGGAGGAAGGTGTATAGTGATAATGGCCGAAACACCTGATGACTCTGAGGTCCACTACTGATGATGTGTCCTACTATTCATAATACAATATATTTTAGACAGATTAAAGGACAGTATGTCATTTAATAGGACATAACCGAAAATTAGGTTTCTTAACCTAACCATAACCAAGTGCTTTTTAGCCCAAACATAACCAAGTGCTTTTTAGCATTAACATAACCTAGTGCTTTTTAGCCTAAACATGACCAAGTGCTTTATAGCCTTACCATAACCAGGTGCTTTTTGGCCTAACCATAGCCTAAAGTTTCCTAACCAAATGCTTTTTAGCCTTCTGATTAAAGGGAATTGTTGATGTTTAAAACTATACACTGTTGTGGTTTAAGACGGGCTCGTGGAGGAACAGTGGGGACCACTGTGGATCTTGTCTTAAGGTTTGTGGTGAGTGCCCTAGACCTGCCCACACACCTCGGTGTAGGTCTACCCTCCTCTAACCTAACCCCCATTATGAATTTAACTTATTTGTCAGTTGTATTTATTATGTGCCTAAATGATTTTATTGGTTCCTTTTTTACCCTAGATGTTTTACCGTTTCTTCACATGTTTGCATGGCTGCATTTTAATATTGTTTGTTTTTCTTTTTTTCTTTTCTTCTCTCCTATATCCTTCCTCTATAAGCACCTTCTCCCTCTATTTACAGTCTAAATCACATTTAATTCCAAACATCCGCACACCCCGCTTCATATCATTATCACAATAACTGGACACACATTCCCCACTTCATCCACAGAGCTGGTTTTTCCTCGGTCCTACGGTCCAGTGCTAGTTCCGTGCCTGGGGTCTTGCCACAGGTCCCTGTTTATGGATGAACAGAACCACCTTCACACTGCCATCATATTACATTCCACCTCCTCAGCATTCCATCGAACTTGTTCATTCAGATCAATAGGCCAGTGCCACAGAATTTTAACCTCTAACCACTAACTCTAACCCTACCCCAAACCTAACCCTAACCCTAACCCTAACCCTAACCCTAACCCCCTAACCCTAACCCTAACCCTAACCCTAACCCTAACCCTTCGGCAGCAGAATTTCTTTATTTCATTCCTAACCCTAACCTGCCCACACACCTCGGTGTAGGTCTACCCTCCTCTAACCTACCCTGGCCAGTACCCTATCTTAAGCAACCACAACCCCCTCTGTGTCCAACACGATACCTTTCTTTCACTATAACTAAGTGCTTTTTTTAGCCTTACCATAATTGAGTGCTGTTTAGCCTTACCATAAACTACGTTTTTTTTAACCTAACCGAATGCTTTTTAGCCTTCCCATTACTAGGTTTTTAATAACCTATGCCTAGCCAAGTGCTTCTTAGCCTTACCATAACCAATTGGTTTTCAACATAACCCTACCCAGAGAGCTTTTGGCCTTATCTTAACTGTCTTTTGACTTTTTCTGGCTAAACCCATGTGGTCTCCGTGGTAATGCCTCCACCTCCTATTTTAGGCTAAACCCACGTGGTCTCCGTGGTAATGCTTCCACCTCCAATTTTAGGCTAAACCCACGTGGTCTCCGTGGTAATGCCTCCACCTCCAATTTTAGGCTAAACCCATGTGGTCTCCGTGGTAATGCCTCCACCTCCAATTTTAGGCTAAACCCACGTGGTCTCCGTGGTTATGCCACCACCTCCAATTTTAGGCTAATCCCACGTGGCCTCCGTGGTACGCCTTGGCTTCTGTTTCTAGGCTAAACCCACGTGGTCTCCGTGGTACGCCCCCCTCCATCTCTACAGCTTTAACCAAAGGTCTTTGGGCCAAATTTGAAGCACTATAATCTATCTCACCAAAGTTTAAAACATCCTGGCTGAGTGCAATCATTAGAGTTATGGAGGAGGAATATACATCTCATGCATGTTTTGCAGTTTACTGGACTAGTGACGGATGCTTGCTGGCAATGTGGCTTACTGTGGTCTTGTTGGTTCCTACCTGCTGTAGCAGAGCAATATGAGCTTGAGGTTTCACTCACTGCTGGCTGTCAAGGAGCAAAGACAAGCACGGCTAACTTCACAAACCTCTAAGACCTTGTAAGGCAGAGTTGCGGCTTTGGGAGCTCTAAGCCACGCCCACAAATGCCATTTAAGCAGTTTGTTTACTGTTCCAAGCCATCCTATAGCCACATGACTTCCATGATTGTATTCAGTGGATTTTTCATTCAATTCCAGCTTTATTCCATACTTTTAAAACCCTCTACAGGGCTATCAGAGCATAATAGGCTTTATCCACGCCCATATATGCATAAAAGAAGTGGATTTAAGTGATATTTTCACCCACTTGTAACCTTTTACTCACTTTTCACCATGATACTAACGTCTCATCGACACCTATTGGATTCACATTGCCATGTATGTCCTTCCTAGTGTTCTTTTCACACTTTAAGGCCCTTTTTCAAGGCATCAAAGGTTTAAACCATGACACAACGGACTAGTGCAGGTGAAGACATCAGAGCACAGCCTGTCCACATCCTTTTGGATCTTCACGGTGCCTCCTGTAGTTGAGCGGTGTATGGAACACAGGAAGCGAGTACATGGCTTGGATGGATTCTGTTTACAGAGATTCAAGGTTATCGTATGGTGAGTGAGATATATATTTCTTTAAATATATTTTAAACTATCATATATGATGACTATTTTCATTGCAATATTAATGTTATTTTAAACATAATATTGAGGACTTTAATACTAAGGTATTATTATACCTAGACCTTAACTAAAGAGCAATACTAACATACCTTTACAAAGAGTTTTAACCTTAAAATGGATTTTTAATTGGCTATGGGACACACTCCGGGGTCTGATCAACCACTGGAGGGCCGCCCTTGGAGGAAGGTGTATAGTGATAATGGCCGAAACACCTGATGACTCTGAGGTCCACTACTGATGATGTGTCCTACTATTCATAATACAATCTATTTTAGACAGATTAAAGGACAGTATGTCATTTAATAGGACATAACCGAAAATTAGGTTTCTTAACCTAACCATAACCAAGTGCATTTTAGCCTAAAACATAACCAAGTGCTTTTTAGCCCAAACATAAACAAGTGCTTTTGAGCGTTAACATAACCTAGTGCTTTTTAGCCTAAACATGACCAAGTGCTTTATAGCCTTACCATAACCAGGTGCTTTTTGGCCTAACCATAGCCTAAAGTTTCCTAACCAAATGCTTTTTAGCCTTCTGATTAAAGGGAATTGTTGATGTTTAAAACTATACACTGTTGTGGTTTAAGACGGGCTCGTGGAGGAACAGTGGGGACCACTGTGGATCTTGTCTTAAGGTTTGTGGTGAGTGCCCTAGACCTGCCCACACACCTCGGTGTAGGTCTACCCTCCTCTAACCTACCCTGGCCAGTACCCTATCTTAAGCAACCACAACCCCCTCTGTGTCCAACACGATACCTTTCTTTCACTATAACTAAGTGCTTTTTTTAGCCTTACCATAATTGAGTGCTGTTTAGCCTTACCATAAACTACGTTTTTTTTAACCTAACCGAATGCTTTTTAGCCTTACCATTACTAGGTTTTTAATAACCTATGCCTAGCCAAGTGCTTCTTAGCCTTACCATAACCAATTGGTTTTCAACATAACCCTACCCAGAGAGCTTTTGGCCTTATCTTAACTGTCTTTTGACTTTTTCTGGCTAAACCCATGTGGTCTCCGTGGTAATGCCTCCACCTCCTATTTTAGGCTAAACCCACGTGGTCTCCGTGGTAATGCTTCCACCTCCAATTTTAGGCTAAACCCACGTGGTCTCCGTGGTAATGCCTCCACCTCCAATTTTAGGCTAAACCCATGTGGTCTCCGTGGTAATGCCTCCACCTCCAATTTTAGGCTAAACCCACGTGGTCTCCGTGGTTATGCCACCACCTCCAATTTTAGGCTAATCCCACATGGCCTCCGTGGTACGCCTTGGCTTCTGTTTCTAGGCTAAACCCACGTGGTCTCCGTGGTACGCCCCCCTCCATCTCTACAGCTTTAACCAAAGGTCTTTGGGCCAAATTTGAAGCACTATAATCTATCTCACCAAAGTTTAAAACATCCTGGCTGAGTGCAATCATTAGAGTTATGGAGGAGGAATATACATCTCATGCATGTTTTGCAGTTTACTGGACTAGTGACGGATGCTTGCTGGCAATGTGGCTTACTGTGGTCTTGTTGGTTCCTACCTGCTGTAGCAGAGCAATATGAGCTTGAGGTTTCACTCACTGCTGGCTGTCAAGGAGCAAAGACAAGCACGGCTAACTTCACAAACCTCTAAGACCTTGTAAGGCAGAGTTGCGGCTTTGGGAGCTCTAAGCCACGCCCACAAATGCCATTTAAGCAGTTTGTTTACTGTTCCAAGCCATCCTATAGCCACATGACTTCCATGATTGTATTCAGTGGATTTTTCATTCAATTCCAGCTTTATTCCATACTTTTAAAACCCTCTACAGGGCTATCAGAGCATAATAGGCTTTATCCACGCCCATATATGCATAAAAGAAGTGGATTTAAGTGATATTTTCACCCACTTGTAACCTTTTACTCACTTTTCACCATGATACTAACGTCTCATCGACACCTATTGGATTCACATTGCCATGTATGTCCTTCCTAGTGTTCTTTTCACACTTTAAGGCCCTTTTTCAAGGCATCAAAGGTTTAAACCATGACACAACGGACTAGTGCAGGTGAAGACATCAGAGCACAGCCTGTCCACATCCTTTTGGATCTTCACGGTGCCTCCTGTAGTTGAGCGGTGTATGGAACACAGGAAGCGAGTACATGGCTTGGATGGATTCTGTTTACAGAGATTCAAGGTTATCGTATGGTGAGTGAGATATATATTTCTTTAAATATATTTTAAACTATCATATATGATGACTATTTTCATTGCAATATTAATGTTATTTTAAACATAATATTGAGGACTTTAATACTAAGGTATTATTATACCTAGACCTTAACTAAAGAGCAATACTAACATACCTTTACAAAGAGTTTTAACCTTAAAATGGATTTTTAATTGGCTATGGGACACACTCCGGGGTCTGATCAACCACTGGAGGGCCGCCCTTGGAGGAAGGTGTATAGTGATAATGGCCGAAACACCTGATGACTCTGAGGTCCACTACTGATGATGTGTCCTACTATTCATAATACAATCTATTTTAGACAGATTAAAGGACAGTATGTCATTTAATAGGACATAACCGAAAATTAGGTTTCTTAACCTAACCATAACCAAGTGCATTTTAGCCTAAAACATAACCAAGTGCTTTTTAGCCCAAACATAAACAAGTGCTTTTGAGCGTTAACATAACCTAGTGCTTTTTAGCCTAAACATGACCAAGTGCTTTATAGCCTTACCATAACCAGGTGCTTTTTGGCCTAACCATAGCCTAAAGTTTCCTAACCAAATGCTTTTTAGCCTTCTGATTAAAGGGAATTGTTGATGTTTAAAACTATACACTGTTGTGGTTTAAGACGGGCTCGTGGAGGAACAGTGGGGACCACTGTGGATCTTGTCTTAAGGTTTGTGGTGAGTGCCCTAGACCTGCCCACACACCTCGGTGTAGGTCTACCCTCCTCTAACCTAACCCTAACCCTAACCCTAACCCTAACCCTAAATGTTCAACACGGTTTACAACCTTTAACTATAGCATTTTGAGCATTGCCTTCCTTTATTTTTTGACAAAATGAAGATGCACATATTTTTATGTCAACATTGTTTTCTACTAAAACTTGCATTTACTACATAATGCTCAAAGTTCATTGTTCCATGTTTATTGTTGTATTCATGATACTTTTCTGATGGTTAGCCCACTCCTCACAAGGTGAACTTGTCCTGTAAAGCAGCACTCAGGAGATTTAGCACACCGGTCCTCTTGCCTAAACACAACCTACCTCTTCTCAGGCTCAATTTGGGGATTCCTGATATCTCTAGCCAAAATGTTCTTTATCCTCTTACCCACTATCTTTTCTCTAACCTCAACCAATTGGATCCTACATGCCTAACCTCAACCACACAGGATCCCCCATACCTAAACCCAACCATAGTGGATCACCATTTACTTACCATAACCACCTCATACTTACCATAACCGCAACCTTCCTGTACCTGCAAAAAATACAAAAAAGATAAAAATTAAATATAACATATTTTTACACTTTATTTGAGAATCAGACCTTACTTACCCCATACCTACCTTTTTCTTACCGCAACCTACCTGTACCCGCAAAAAAAGAAGAAAATAATAATTAGATAAATTATATATATTTATACATTTCACTTTATAATTGGGGACAAGTTTTACTCAAATTCCCCCCTCAGCATAAGTGTCTTTTGACTACGTTTGGTAGGAACGTCCTAAATTCCCGACCAGACCTTGAACGCATCCTTTATTTCACATACACACCACTAGAGCGCCTTTTGCGCTGTGATTGGCCTTGAGAATCACATGCTTCAGACAGGAAACGGAATGTAGCTTACCTCCTGAGTTGTGCTAGCTCATTCTTTCCTTCGATTGCCTTCACCTGTGACGGAGCTAGAAGAGAAAAATATTCAGTAAGTTGATGTACTGCTTGAAAAAGACTCTGTTTTGTTCGAAACGCGTCGCAATAAAAACATCATCAACGCTAACCATCAAGTTTCTCTTATTTTGTGGAGAAAATATTTTTTTTCTCTTTTTTGAGAGACAAGATAAAAAGTAAGAAATCCGCTAGCATAGCCTATGCATAGCTTCCAGTGTCCAGTTAGAAGATGGCGGGTCGCTACACAAATAGTTGGCAGACAGTTAGCTACGATAGAGGGAGACAGAGATATAGAAATACTTCACCTCCACGTAGCAGACAGCCATCCTATCACCGCGACCGACAACGCCCGGACCACAGAAGCTACGCGGACGCCGCCCGACCAGGCCGCGGCTACAGGCCTGGCCCAGCTCCACGAGGGCAGCGCGGAGCTAACCGCTCCACCGACCGACAACAACAACGCTACGGTACCTACAACACCTACCAGGAAAGGTATCGCAATGGAAGGTTCCAGCAACAGAATCGCCGCTTCAACTCCTCCAACGCTCCGCCACGACCACCAACGAGGCCTTATCAACCTCCATACAGACCAACGGACCGCAACCAGAGGTTTGTTCGACCCAACCAACGTACCTCCCAAGAGAATACTCATAACAACGACCCTGACTTTACCAAAAAGACACGTACGATACACAGTATGTTAAAAGCTGCACACCATCTTAGCAACATACTTAACCTACAGACACCAGCTGCTATAGCTAAGCTAACCAAGACTATACAAGAGGCTATTAAGCCTGCAGAGCCTAACTCAAAGACAATGTCTCTCATCCACGGCAATGCTAAGAATTGGGAATTCAGCACAGTCGTTATTCTTAGAGACCACTACAGAGAGAGACTGGAAACTCATATAGAGACATTACTGGAACTCACAGGCCAAGAATGGCAGACTAACTTTGACATTGCCTCAGCCTGGTGCCGAAGCCATTACGGCCGAAAATTCAAACAAGACACTATAGACCATGTTTATGCACTCATTCTAGAGGCTTGTGATCTCCCAACCACTACGACCACCAGACAAACCACCCAGACGTCTCCACAGAGGGCTTCTGACCCCAGAGACAGAACTGACCAAGAGGATGACTTTCCTCCACCACCTCGGCCACCCCCGCTTCCACAAAGACCCACTCGACCCACACGGGCCAGAAACAGGAGCCCTGAGATCACAGAGCTCATTGAAGAGGTTCTACCCACAACCGCCAGACCCCAGACCCGAACGGGAACAACCCAGAGTACGGAGCCAAGCACCGCTGCGCGGAGCACCGCAACACAGACCACCGGCCCTCTTCAGATACGGGCTCAAGTCCATTCAGCACCGAGAGCTGCAGAGAGAGAGGACCTACAGCCATCTTCTGATTATCTTCCTCTACCACCTGGAACAACTTCGGAAGTGGACGCTCAGACCCCAGCTGATGACCTGCTACTGCACCTAGGAGAGGACCCCACGGAGGACAACCGTTCTGCAACGCATCAGGAGACCACCACAGAACCTCACTCTTCAGAGACAGAGGAACGTCCTCAACCCTCAAAAGATTTGGTGGGTCTTTTGAGGCCACATTCACCTGACCCCATCCCGGCTAACCCACTTTCTTCTCCAGTTCCCCCTATCCATCCTTCCTCTCCCCCCCTCCTTCTCCCCATCTCCACCCCAGTTCATCAGGCTTCGTCCCTCACTTCCACTTCGCCTGAGATCGCCATCGTCTCCACTCCCAGGGTCCAAAGCACCTCACGTCGTTCTGCATTCTCCGACCCTGTTCTATTGAACAAGCTGTTTAAGAACGCACCCACTCTCAGCCCGGCTGACCAGATTGCAGAGGAACGTCTTCTTCAGAGTCTTTCTTGGTCAGGTAAAAAACTCTCTTACAAGAGCTCAACCAAGTCCGATGTCAGGTGGACCCCCTTTCCAAAACCATCCATACAGAGTAAGCTCTCCTTTACTCCCACTACACCACAGACCACCGAACAAAGACCCCATAGACATACACCCACAAACAAAAAAATGATTGATTGGAAACTTACGGTCGAGAAACAGTGGATCATCATGGGAGATTCAAATCTCTCTAGAATCCCCCCCTTTTCTCAACCAAACACCCAAATTGACAGCTTCCCAGGGGGCACCTTTAAGCATGCTGAAGCCATCCTAGCTAAGGTCCCAGTTTCCACTTTAGTTGAAAAAGTAGTCCTCTCATTTGGCATTAACCACAGAGCACAGAGCTCAGAACAAATTGCCATTCCTCAAATGAAGAGAGCTGTCACCATGGCCAAAAAGGCCTTCCCCAAAGCACAGATCATCATTCCCCTCATTAACTTTGTGAGGGCACTCCCCCATGCAGAACAGGAAAATCTCAGGGTACTCAACAAGTACATTTTGGAACATTTTGACCACATCCCACAGCTCTCTCGCCACTCCTTCTCGACCGAGAAAGACTTCACCCACTGGTCACGCTCCACTGCGGGCCACATGTTGGACCACTGGTTGACCACGTTAAACTCCTTAACCCTGGGAATCTAGGAGAACAGCCGGGGTCTAAAAATGTCATTAACCTCTCTCTTACCTTCCAGTTGACAGCAGCACAGACCTCTCTGCTGGAGAAAGGCCTGACCTTCATCCCTTCTCCACCTATGACTAAGCGCAGGTGTGCCAAGGACCAGACCAGGTTTGACTTACAACAGTATCATAGAAGATTAAAAATTGCGGTTTATTACGAAGACAAACCTGAGACACGATACTTACCTTTCGTCCCCATGTCCACCTGGGCTCCCTCAGCAGCTCAACTTCCTCCGGAAGTCAATATATTGATCCAATCAGACATTCAAGACTTTAATAAGAACTATAAGGTGGGTTGGATTAAACCTAATATTTCCAAACTTGAACTTGAAGCTCTTTTGCAGCTCAAAAACAACCAAAACGTAGTTTTAAAGCCAGCTGACAAGGGGAGCGCAGTGGTCATCATGGACAGACAAGACTATATCTGGGAGGGACTTAGACAGCTCAACAATCCAAATTACTATACTAAATTAGACTCACCTATATTTAAAGACACAATACCTATATTAGAAAAAATTACAACAACATTATACAACAAAAAATTTATTAATTTAAAACAAAAAACTTACCTCTTGGGAGACAAAGAACCACGTATCCGCCGATTCTATATGTTGCCAAAGATTCATAAAGAGAGTGCATCCTGGAGCATCCCACACAGGATTCCCCCTGGTCGTCCTATAGTATCCGATTGTGGCAGCGAATCCCACCGTACTGCAGAATTTGTTGATCATTATCTTAATCCTCTGGCCAAACTACATGAAAGCTATCTCAAAGACTCTTATGATTTTATTGAAAAAATAAAAAATATTAAAGTTCCTCATTCGGCCTTCCTGTTCACCCTCGATGTGGACTCTCTATACACTAACATTCGTACGACAGAAGGCTTACAAGCCGTCAAAAATATTTTTCTTAAATATCCAAACAGCAAAAGGCCTGATAAAGAAATTCTCCAATTATTAGAAATAAATCTTACCAGAAATGATTTTCAATTTAATGATCAATACTTCCTGCAGAACTGCGGTACGGCAATGGGAAAAATTTTCGCACCATCATACGCTGACATATTCATGGCAGAGTGGGAAAGGGAGGCTCTCGCTGCATGCCACAAGAAACCCTTACATTACTTCAGATATTTGGATGACATATGGGGAATTTGGGATAATCCGATGGAAGATTTTAAAGAATTTCTGACCTCTCTTAACAACCATAGAGCTTCCATCAAACTCAAATCCACAATAGATCCTAATTCAGTTGACTTTTTAGACACCACTACTTTCAAAGGTCCTAACTTCATGCAAACATCACAATTGGACATTAAAGTGTTCTTTAAGGAGACTGACACCCACGCTCTCTTATACAGATCGAGCCACCACCCAAAGCATACTTTTGCGGGCTTGCTTAAGTCACAATTACTGAGATTCAAAAGGATTTGTACCAGAGATGAGGACTTCAAAGTAGCCACTAAAACTTTATTCTCCTCACTCATTCACAGAGGTTACACCTTCACTATGTTCAGAAAAGCACTAAGGACCTTTGACCAGGTTAAACCCATCAGCCTGGAGTCTATTCTTCCTGTTATCACTAATTATTCTCCAGCCAATATGCTGTTTGTCAGAGGGGTCAGAAATAACTTTAATTCCTTAACTAGAAACAATTCTATTCTAAAGAACCACAGAATCATTGCAGCATATAGAAGAAATCCTAACCTCCAAGATATTCTTATCAGAGCTGTTCTAAAACCAATTAAGATAGCTAAAACTACAAGACAGACGGACTTTTATAGACATTATAACTTCATACAAAACCAACATAATAAAGAGGTATTCAAGACACAGGATAATACGAATGCTCTGACGAGCAACTGTGTTTATTTAATTCGATGCACTTTATGCTCGTTGCAGTATGTAGGTGAAACTGGCAACCCGTTATTGACCAGATTTACACAGCACAGATATTATATTAGACATAAAAAGAATACACATATTCCTCTTATACAACATTTTGTGAGCCATGGATGGACCCATCTGAAAGCTACTGTGATAGAATCAAATCCTTCTTGGTCTACTCAACAAAGAAGACGAGCAGAAAGATCCTGGATGGTTAAACTAGGCACCTATATACCTGGGGGTCTCAACGAGAAATAGGAGGGACGGGGTAGACTGATTTCCATGGTTTATGCTTTAATTCTGTCGCCTTCGGCACCAGAATTTCTTTTCTACAAACCTAACCCGCTCGTACCTGTTCTGAGGTTTTCCTGACCCTTCTTCTCTTCTCAGAGGGACCTTCTTTATTATCATTATTATCTTAATTATTATTATTATTAATATCTTTATTCCATCCATCTATAGATCAAAAATATTTCCACATATATACACATATATTTATGTTTTTATATTGTGGAAGTTGTGTTCCTATAAGAGGGATTATAATCTATATTATTCATATATATCTGCTGTGTTTACTAACACACTACTCCTAATATTAATATAATATATTATTATGACTCATTAAGCTCTCACCATTTGTGCTCCATTCTAAAAAAACAGCCTTTTTGGCCTTTCTCACTGTGAGAAACTCTCAAAGCCAACAAAATCTTATAAATGGAGCGTTGGCGCCATCTACTGTCCTTTTCATGCCATAGCTTCTCCCATTGATTCCTATTGGGATCTCTGAATATTGCATAAAATGAAGCATTTATTTGCATTTCTCATGCTTTTTTTGAGTCATATTAAAATATATATCAAAACATACTTACTTTTTCACTTACCTCAACATTTGACCTACCTTTTCAGGAACGACTACAGACTTTTTTGACTTAAATGGTCCTTGGCACACCTGCATACGTCACACTGTGATTTTGTGTACACATATACTTTATTACAGCACTTGAGAGGATCCATTTCCTTGCTCTTCAAAACAAATGTGATGAAAAGAAGTGTACATTGTATCACACATTATGTATTGTATATTTACCTATGCCTTTTAAAAGGTTTTTTGCACTGAAATGTCCAATACTGTTTAAGCACTTTTGAATGTCGCTTTCCTTTGTTCTACAGAACAAACGTGATGAAAAGAAGTATATATTGCATCATATATCATGTTTTGTATACTTACCTATGCCTTTTATATAAATTGTATTTTGCACTTAAATGTTCAACACGGTTTACAACCTTTAACTATAGCATTTTGAGCATTGCCTTCCTTTATTTTTTGACAAAATGAAGATGCACATATTTTTATGTCAACATTGTTTTCTACTAAAACTTGCATTTACTACATAATGCTCAAAGTTCATTGTTCCATGTTTATTGTTGTATTCATGATACTTTTCTGATGGTTAGCCCACTCCTCACAAGGTGAACTTGTCCTGTAAAGCAGCACTCAGGAGATTTAGCACACCGGTCCTCTTGCCTAAACACAACCTACCTCTTCTCAGGCTCAATTTGGGGATTCCTGATATCTCTAGCCAAAATGTTCTTTATCCTCTTACCCACTATCTTTTCTCTAACCTCAACCAATTGGATCCTACATGCCTAACCTCAACCACACAGGATCCCCCATACCTAAACCCAACCATAGTGGATCACCATTTACTTACCATAACCACCTCATACTTACCATAACCGCAACCTTCCTGTACCTGCAAAAAATACAAAAAAGATAAAAATTAAATATAACATATTTTTACACTTTATTTGAGAATCAGACCTTACTTACCCCATACCTACCTTTTTCTTACCGCAACCTACCTGTACCCGCAAAAAAAGAAGAAAATAATAATTAGATAAATTATATATATTTATACATTTCACTTTATAATTGGGGACAAGTTTTACTCAAATTCCCCCCTCAGCATAAGTGTCTTTTGACTACGTTTGGTAGGAACGTCCTAAATTCCCGACCAGACCTTGAACGCATCCTTTATTTCACATACACACCACTAGAGCGCCTTTTGCGCTGTGATTGGCCTTGAGAATCACATGCTTCAGACAGGAAACGGAATGTAGCTTACCTCCTGAGTTGTGCTAGCTCATTCTTTCCTTCGATTGCCTTCACCTGTGACGGAGCTAGAAGAGAAAAATATTCAGTAAGTTGATGTACTGCTTGAAAAAGACTCTGTTTTGTTCGAAACGCGTCGCAATAAAAACATCATCAACGCTAACCATCAAGTTTCTCTTATTTTGTGGAGAAAATATTTTTTTTCTCTTTTTTGAGAGACAAGATAAAAAGTAAGAAATCCGCTAGCATAGCCTATGCATAGCTTCCAGTGTCCAGTTAGAAGATGGCGGGTCGCTACACAAATAGTTGGCAGACAGTTAGCTACGATAGAGGGAGACAGAGATATAGAAATACTTCACCTCCACGTAGCAGACAGCCATCCTATCACCGCGACCGACAACGCCCGGACCACAGAAGCTACGCGGACGCCGCCCGACCAGGCCGCGGCTACAGGCCTGGCCCAGCTCCACGAGGGCAGCGCGGAGCTAACCGCTCCACCGACCGACAACAACAACGCTACGGTACCTACAACACCTACCAGGAAAGGTATCGCAATGGAAGGTTCCAGCAACAGAATCGCCGCTTCAACTCCTCCAACGCTCCGCCACGACCACCAACGAGGCCTTATCAACCTCCATACAGACCAACGGACCGCAACCAGAGGTTTGTTCGACCCAACCAACGTACCTCCCAAGAGAATACTCATAACAACGACCCTGACTTTACCAAAAAGACACGTACGATACACAGTATGTTAAAAGCTGCACACCATCTTAGCAACATACTTAACCTACAGACACCAGCTGCTATAGCTAAGCTAACCAAGACTATACAAGAGGCTATTAAGCCTGCAGAGCCTAACTCAAAGACAATGTCTCTCATCCAAGGCAATGCTAAGAATTGGGAATTCAGCACAGTCGTTATTCTTAGAGACCACTACAGAGAGAGACTGGAAACTCATATAGAGACATTACTGGAACTCACAGGCCAAGAATGGCAGACTAACTTTGACATTGCCTCAGCCTGGTGCCGAAGCCATTACGGCCGAAAATTCAAACAAGACACTATAGACCATGTTTATGCACTCATTCTAGAGGCTTGTGATCTCCCAACCACTACGACCACCAGACAAACCACCCAGACGTCTCCACAGAGGGCTTCTGACCCCAGAGACAGAACTGACCAAGAGGATGACTTTCCTCCACCACCTCGGCCACCCCCGCTTCCACAAAGACCCACTCGACCCACACGGGCCAGAAACAGGAGCCCTGAGATCACAGAGCTCATTGAAGAGGTTCTACCCACAACCGCCAGACCCCAGACCCGAACGGGAACAACCCAGAGTACGGAGCCAAGCACCGCTGCGCGGAGCACCGCAACACAGACCACCGGCCCTCTTCAGATACGGGCTCAAGTCCATTCAGCACCGAGAGCTGCAGAGAGAGAGGACCTACAGCCATCTTCTGATTATCTTCCTCTACCACCTGGAACAACTTAGGAAGTGGACGCTCAGACCCCAGCTGATGACCTGCTACTGCACCTAGGAGAGGACCCCACGGAGGACAACCGTTCTGCAACGCATCAGGAGACCACCACAGAACCTCACTCTTCAGAGACAGAGGAACGTCCTCAACCCTCAAAAGATTTGGTGGGTCTTTTGAGGCCACATTCACCTGACCCCATCCCGGCTAACCCACTTTCTTCTCCAGTTCCCCCTATCCATCCTTCCTCTCCCCCCCTCCTTCTCCCCATCTCCACCCCAGTTCATCAGGCTTCGTCCCTCACTTCCACTTCGCCTGAGATCGCCATCGTCTCCACTCCCAGGGTCCAAAGCACCTCACGTCGTTCTGCATTCTCCGACCCTGTTCTATTGAACAAGCTGTTTAAGAACGCACCCACTCTCAGCCCGGCTGACCAGATTGCAGAGGAACGTCTTCTTCAGAGTCTTTCTTGGTCAGGTAAAAAACTCTCTTACAAGAGCTCAACCAAGTCCGATGTCAGGTGGACCCCCTTTCCAAAACCATCCATACAGAGTAAGCTCTCCTTTACTCCCACTACACCACAGACCACCGAACAAAGACCCCATAGACATACACCCACAAACAAAAAAATGATTGATTGGAAACTTACGGTCGAGAAACAGTGGATCATCATGGGAGATTCAAATCTCTCTAGAATCCCCCCCTTTTCTCAACCAAACACCCAAATTGACAGCTTCCCAGGGGGCACCTTTAAGCATGCTGAAGCCATCCTAGCTAAGGTCCCAGTTTCCACTTTAGTTGAAAAAGTAGTCCTCTCATTTGGCATTAACCACAGAGCACAGAGCTCAGAACAAATTGCCATTCCTCAAATGAAGAGAGCTGTCACCATGGCCAAAAAGGCCTTCCCCAAAGCACAGATCATCATTCCCCTCATTAACTTTGTGAGGGCACTCCCCCATGCAGAACAGGAAAATCTCAGGGTACTCAACAAGTACATTTTGGAACATTTTGACCACATCCCACAGCTCTCTCGCCACTCCTTCTCGACCGAGAAAGACTTCACCCACTGGTCACGCTCCACTGCGGGCCACATGTTGGACCACTGGTTGACCACGTTAAACTCCTTAACCCTGGGAATCTAGGAGAACAGCCGGGGTCTAAAAATGTCATTAACCTCTCTCTTACCTTCCAGTTGACAGCAGCACAGACCTCTCTGCTGGAGAAAGGCCTGACCTTCATCCCTTCTCCACCTATGACTAAGCGCAGGTGTGCCAAGGACCAGACCAGGTTTGACTTACAACAGTATCATAGAAGATTAAAAATTGCGGTTTATTACGAAGACAAACCTGAGACACGATACTTACCTTTCGTCCCCATGTCCACCTGGGCTCCCTCAGCAGCTCAACTTCCTCCGGAAGTCAATATATTGATCCAATCAGACATTCAAGACTTTAATAAGAACTATAAGGTGGGTTGGATTAAACCTAATATTTCCAAACTTGAACTTGAAGCTCTTTTGCAGCTCAAAAACAACCAAAACGTAGTTTTAAAGCCAGCTGACAAGGGGAGCGCAGTGGTCATCATGGACAGACAAGACTATATCTGGGAGGGACTTAGACAGCTCAACAATCCAAATTACTATACTAAATTAGACTCACCTATATTTAAAGACACAATACCTATATTAGAAAAAATTACAACAACATTATACAACAAAAAATTTATTAATTTAAAACAAAAAACTTACCTCTTGGGAGACAAAGAACCACGTATCCGCCGATTCTATATGTTGCCAAAGATTCATAAAGAGAGTGCATCCTGGAGCATCCCACACAGGATTCCCCCTGGTCGTCCTATAGTATCCGATTGTGGCAGCGAATCCCACCGTACTGCAGAATTTGTTGATCATTATCTTAATCCTCTGGCCAAACTACATGAAAGCTATCTCAAAGACTCTTATGATTTTATTGAAAAAATAAAAAATATTAAAGTTCCTCATTCGGCCTTCCTGTTCACCCTCGATGTGGACTCTCTATACACTAACATTCGTACGACAGAAGGCTTACAAGCCGTCAAAAATATTTTTCTTAAATATCCAAACAGCAAAAGGCCTGATAAAGAAATTCTCCAATTATTAGAAATAAATCTTACCAGAAATGATTTTCAATTTAATGATCAATACTTCCTGCAGAACTGCGGTACGGCAATGGGAAAAATTTTCGCACCATCATACGCTGACATATTCATGGCAGAGTGGGAAAGGGAGGCTCTCGCTGCATGCCACAAGAAACCCTTACATTACTTCAGATATTTGGATGACATATGGGGAATTTGGGATAATCCGATGGAAGATTTTAAAGAATTTCTGACCTCTCTTAACAACCATAGAGCTTCCATCAAACTCAAATCCACAATAGATCCTAATTCAGTTGACTTTTTAGACACCACTACTTTCAAAGGTCCTAACTTCATGCAAACATCACAATTGGACATTAAAGTGTTCTTTAAGGAGACTGACACCCACGCTCTCTTATACAGATCGAGCCACCACCCAAAGCATACTTTTGCGGGCTTGCTTAAGTCACAATTACTGAGATTCAAAAGGATTTGTACCAGAGATGAGGACTTCAAAGTAGCCACTAAAACTTTATTCTCCTCACTCATTCACAGAGGTTACACCTTCACTATGTTCAGAAAAGCACTAAGGACCTTTGACCAGGTTAAACCCATCAGCCTGGAGTCTATTCTTCCTGTTATCACTAATTATTCTCCAGCCAATATGCTGTTTGTCAGAGGGGTCAGAAATAACTTTAATTCCTTAACTAGAAACAATTCTATTCTAAAGAACCACAGAATCATTGCAGCATATAGAAGAAATCCTAACCTCCAAGATATTCTTATCAGAGCTGTTCTAAAACCAATTAAGATAGCTAAAACTACAAGACAGACGGACTTTTATAGACATTATAACTTCATACAAAACCAACATAATAAAGAGGTATTCAAGACACAGGATAATACGAATGCTCTGACGAGCAACTGTGTTTATTTAATTCGATGCACTTTATGCTCGTTGCAGTATGTAGGTGAAACTGGCAACCCGTTATTGACCAGATTTACACAGCACAGATATTATATTAGACATAAAAAGAATACACATATTCCTCTTATACAACATTTTGTGAGCCATGGATGGACCCATCTGAAAGCTACTGTGATAGAATCAAATCCTTCTTGGTCTACTCAACAAAGAAGACGAGCAGAAAGATCCTGGATGGTTAAACTAGGCACCTATATACCTGGGGGTCTCAACGAGAAATAGGAGGGACGGGGTAGACTGATTTCCATGGTTTATGCTTTAATTCTGTCGCCTTCGGCACCAGAATTTCTTTTCTACAAACCTAACCCCTAACCCTAACCCTAACCCTAACCCTAACCCTATAATAAGAATTTGTTTAATTATGTACGTGATGGCTTAACATTTCAAGGAGATTATATTTAAGGGTTGCAGCAACACTCTCTCCACAGACGTATACAAATATATATTAATATAGTAGGTTCTTTTGATCTAAATTCAACCAGGGATTCTCCATTTATAATATATGCCTTGCCATGTATCTTGAGCCCTAAACTTAACCACAAAGATCTTTTGACCTAAACCCAACCACTGGGTACATGCCTAACCTCAACCTGAGAGAAGTAATATTTTACTTACCTAATACTTACCATAACTGTAGCCTTCTTGGACCTGCAAAAAAAGTAAAAAATAAGAATTAAATAAATGATATTTTTTACATTCTGAACAAAAACCATATATGGTTCATAAAGGGGTTTATAATTGCTTACATATAAAAGAGCACTGTAGTGTCTTTTATTATGTTAATTTTCAAGGGAGCACTGTTGTGACTCTTGTTTAATCTGTCCCCCTAATTCTCAATAGATGATGGTTACAGTTTTCTTCTTTAAAGAGCACTTTTGTGACTTTAATTAGGTAAGGGCTATATTTAATGGAGCATTATGGAGACTTTTATGTTGAAAAGAGCCATTTTAATGTGAAGGTCCTAAACACGTGAATGACCATTTCCTGTTGACGTGTGGATAGTGTTGCTAGCATTACGCCCGTGATCTTGCTTAGAAACAATTGTGAGTATTTATCAGACTTGATAAAGGCCTTGTAAGGTCGAAACGTACGTCGTTGGAATAATAAATACCACTTAAGACCATCACGCTTCACTCTCTGGAGTTTATTCTGCCGTCAGTAAGGTGTTTTTTGCACGTTTTTATTGACTTGAGTTCATGAGACGGCGGCCGCATGGCTATGCTACAGCTGTTAGCTGCTAGCTGTGGCTACGGCTACATCCACAACCAGGCCAGACGGCTAACTGCTGCTAACCCACCGGTAAGAGACCACTTACGGGACCAGGGGGTGCTTCGGCTACATCGGGATCTACAGACCTCCGCTGTGAGAGGAATCCGACACGCCAGGATGATCCGAGGGCAGAGCCGGACCGGACATCGCCACCGGGACAGGGAGCTGATCCGCTCCACCACCCGGCCTACCACCGCTCCTCACCTGGGAGATGACGGCGGCCTTGTTCGCCGTGAGCCCCCGTTGGGGCCTACACCTGACCGTCACCAAGCAACTAGGATGAAGGAGACATCATAAAGGGAGATTTATTAAGCTATTTTTAGCACACATTAATACATTTGAGGTTCATATTATCAAGCAATATTTTGCAGAGTGTTGAGTACATTTTATTGTTCCCTAATATGTATACTTACCTGAGCAATTAGGCCACTTTTGGCACGTTTAAATACATTTATGTTTTAACTATTAATATACTTACCTTTCTCATACAGCACAGTTAAAGCTTATTAAAGCATAGCTTAGAACCTGTTGGTTTTTTTTCCTCCAAGTAATGCCTATTTGGTTAGTCTTGTGAGTTTGGGGGTTTGTAGTGTTGCTGGGCCAAACAGGCAGTGGCCTGGTTTGTGCATTAATGGGTGTGCACCTACAGTGCCAACACCCATTCCTCACCCCCTTTTCCTAACCCTAACCCTAACCCTAACCCTAACCCTAACCCTAACCCTAACCCTAACCCAACAAAATCTTATAAATGGAGCGTTGGCGCCATCTACTGTCCTTTTCATGCCTTAGCTTCTCCCATTGATTCCTATTGGGATCTCTGAATATTGCATAAAATGAAGCATTTATTTGCATTTCTCATGCTTTTTTTGAGTCATATTAAAATATATATCAAAACATACTTACTTTTTCACTTACCTCAACATTTGACCTACCTTTTCAGGAACGACTACAGACTTTTTTGACTTAAATGGTCCTTGGCACACCTGCATACGTCACACTGTGATTTTGTGTACACATATACTTTATTACAGCACTTGAGAGGATCCATTTCCTTGCTCTTCAAAACAAATGTGATGAAAAGAAGTGTACATTGTATCACACATTATGTATTGTATATTTACCTATGCCTTTTAAAAGGTTTTTTGCACTGAAATGTCCAATACTGTTTAAGCACTTTTGAATGTCGCTTTCCTTTGTTCTACAGAACAAACGTGATGAAAAGAAGTATATATTGCATCATATATCATGTTTTGTATACTTACCTATGCCTTTTATATAAATTGTATTTTGCACTTAAATGTTCAACACGGTTTACAACCTTTAACTATAGCATTTTGAGCATTGCCTTCCTTTATTTTTTGACAAAATGAAGATGCACATATTTTTATGTCAACATTGTTTTCTACTAAAACTTGCATTTACTACATAATGCTCAAAGTTCATTGTTCCATGTTTATTGTTGTATTCATGATACTTTTCTGATGGTTAGCCCACTCCTCACAAGGTGAACTTGTCCTGTAAAGCAGCACTCAGGAGATTTAGCACACCGGTCCTCTTGCCTAAACACAACCTACCTCTTCTCAGGCTCAATTTGGGGATTCCTGATATCTCTAGCCAAAATGTTCTTTATCCTCTTACCCACTATCTTTTCTCTAACCTCAACCAATTGGATCCTACATGCCTAACCTCAACCACACAGGATCCCCCATACCTAAACCCAACCATAGTGGATCACCATTTACTTACCATTACCACCTCATACTTACCATAACCGCAACCTTCCTGTACCTGCAAAAAATACAAAAAAGATAAAAATTAAATATAACATATTTTTACACTTTATTTGAGAATCAGACCTTACTTACCCCATACCTACCTTTTTCTTACCGCAACCTACCTGTACCCGCAAAAAAAGAAGAAAATAATAATTAGATAAATTATATATATTTATACATTTCACTTTATAATTGGGGACAAGTTTTACTCAAATTCCCCCCTCAGCATAAGTGTCTTTTGACTACGTTTGGTAGGAACGTCCTAAATTCCCGACCAGACCTTGAACGCATCCTTTATTTCACATACACACCACTAGAGCGCCTTTTGCGCTGTGATTGGCCTTGAGAATCACATGCTTCAGACAGGAAACGGAATGTAGCTTACCTCCTGAGTTGTGCTAGCTCATTCTTTCCTTCGATTGCCTTCACCTGTGACGGAGCTAGAAGAGAAAAATATTCAGTAAGTTGATGTACTGCTTGAAAAAGACTCTGTTTTGTTCGAAACGCGTCGCAATAAAAACATCATCAACGCTAACCATCAAGTTTCTCTTATTTTGTGGAGAAAATATTTTTTTTCTCTTTTTTGAGAGACAAGATAAAAAGTAAGAAATCCGCTAGCATAGCCTATGCATAGCTTCCAGTGTCCAGTTAGAAGATGGCGGGTCGCTACACAAATAGTTGGCAGACAGTTAGCTACGATAGAGGGAGACAGAGATATAGAAATACTTCACCTCCACGTAGCAGACAGCCATCCTATCACCGCGACCGACAACGCCCGGACCACAGAAGCTACGCGGACGCCGCCCGACCAGGCCGCGGCTACAGGCCTGGCCCAGCTCCACGAGGGCAGCGCGGAGCTAACCGCTCCACCGACCGACAACAACAACGCTACGGTACCTACAACACCTACCAGGAAAGGTATCGCAATGGAAGGTTCCAGCAACAGAATCGCCGCTTCAACTCCTCCAACGCTCCGCCACGACCACCAACGAGGCCTTATCAACCTCCATACAGACCAACGGACCGCAACCAGAGGTTTGTTCGACCCAACCAACGTACCTCCCAAGAGAATACTCATAACAACGACCCTGACTTTACCAAAAAGACACGTACGATACACAGTATGTTAAAAGCTGCACACCATCTTAGCAACATACTTAACCTACAGACACCAGCTGCTATAGCTAAGCTAACCAAGACTATACAAGAGGCTATTAAGCCTGCAGAGCCTAACTCAAAGACAATGTCTCTCATCCAAGGCAATGCTAAGAATTGGGAATTCAGCACAGTCGTTATTCTTAGAGACCACTACAGAGAGAGACTGGAAACTCATATAGAGACATTACTGGAACTCACAGGCCAAGAATGGCAGACTAACTTTGACATTGCCTCAGCCTGGTGCCGAAGCCATTACGGCCGAAAATTCAAACAAGACACTATAGACCATGTTTATGCACTCATTCTAGAGGCTTGTGATCTCCCAACCACTACGACCACCAGACAAACCACCCAGACGTCTCCACAGAGGGCTTCTGACCCCAGAGACAGAACTGACCAAGAGGATGACTTTCCTCCACCACCTCGGCCACCCCCGCTTCCACAAAGACCCACTCGACCCACACGGGCCAGAAACAGGAGCCCTGAGATCACAGAGCTCATTGAAGAGGTTCTACCCACAACCGCCAGACCCCAGACCCGAACGGGAACAACCCAGAGTACGGAGCCAAGCACCGCTGCGCGGAGCACCGCAACACAGACCACCGGCCCTCTTCAGATACGGGCTCAAGTCCATTCAGCACCGAGAGCTGCAGAGAGAGAGGACCTACAGCCATCTTCTGATTATCTTCCTCTACCACCTGGAACAACTTAGGAAGTGGACGCTCAGACCCCAGCTGATGACCTGCTACTGCACCTAGGAGAGGACCCCACGGAGGACAACCGTTCTGCAACGCATCAGGAGACCACCACAGAACCTCACTCTTCAGAGACAGAGGAACGTCCTCAACCCTCAAAAGATTTGGTGGGTCTTTTGAGGCCACATTCACCTGACCCCATCCCGGCTAACCCACTTTCTTCTCCAGTTCCCCCTATCCATCCTTCCTCTCCCCCCCTCCTTCTCCCCATCTCCACCCCAGTTCATCAGGCTTCGTCCCTCACTTCCACTTCGCCTGAGATCGCCATCGTCTCCACTCCCAGGGTCCAAAGCACCTCACGTCGTTCTGCATTCTCCGACCCTGTTCTATTGAACAAGCTGTTTAAGAACGCACCCACTCTCAGCCCGGCTGACCAGATTGCAGAGGAACGTCTTCTTCAGAGTCTTTCTTGGTCAGGTAAAAAACTCTCTTACAAGAGCTCAACCAAGTCCGATGTCAGGTGGACCCCCTTTCCAAAACCATCCATACAGAGTAAGCTCTCCTTTACTCCCACTACACCACAGACCACCGAACAAAGACCCCATAGACATACACCCACAAACAAAAAAATGATTGATTGGAAACTTACGGTCGAGAAACAGTGGATCATCATGGGAGATTCAAATCTCTCTAGAATCCCCCCCTTTTCTCAACCAAACACCCAAATTGACAGCTTCCCAGGGGGCACCTTTAAGCATGCTGAAGCCATCCTAGCTAAGGTCCCAGTTTCCACTTTAGTTGAAAAAGTAGTCCTCTCATTTGGCATTAACCACAGAGCACAGAGCTCAGAACAAATTGCCATTCCTCAAATGAAGAGAGCTGTCACCATGGCCAAAAAGGCCTTCCCCAAAGCACAGATCATCATTCCCCTCATTAACTTTGTGAGGGCACTCCCCCATGCAGAACAGGAAAATCTCAGGGTACTCAACAAGTACATTTTGGAACATTTTGACCACATCCCACAGCTCTCTCGCCACTCCTTCTCGACCGAGAAAGACTTCACCCACTGGTCACGCTCCACTGCGGGCCACATGTTGGACCACTGGTTGACCACGTTAAACTCCTTAACCCTGGGAATCTAGGAGAACAGCCGGGGTCTAAAAATGTCATTAACCTCTCTCTTACCTTCCAGTTGACAGCAGCACAGACCTCTCTGCTGGAGAAAGGCCTGACCTTCATCCCTTCTCCACCTATGACTAAGCGCAGGTGTGCCAAGGACCAGACCAGGTTTGACTTACAACAGTATCATAGAAGATTAAAAATTGCGGTTTATTACGAAGACAAACCTGAGACACGATACTTACCTTTCGTCCCCATGTCCACCTGGGCTCCCTCAGCAGCTCAACTTCCTCCGGAAGTCAATATATTGATCCAATCAGACATTCAAGACTTTAATAAGAACTATAAGGTGGGTTGGATTAAACCTAATATTTCCAAACTTGAACTTGAAGCTCTTTTGCAGCTCAAAAACAACCAAAACGTAGTTTTAAAGCCAGCTGACAAGGGGAGCGCAGTGGTCATCATGGACAGACAAGACTATATCTGGGAGGGACTTAGACAGCTCAACAATCCAAATTACTATACTAAATTAGACTCACCTATATTTAAAGACACAATACCTATATTAGAAAAAATTACAACAACATTATACAACAAAAAATTTATTAATTTAAAACAAAAAACTTACCTCTTGGGAGACAAAGAACCACGTATCCGCCGATTCTATATGTTGCCAAAGATTCATAAAGAGAGTGCATCCTGGAGCATCCCACACAGGATTCCCCCTGGTCGTCCTATAGTATCCGATTGTGGCAGCGAATCCCACCGTACTGCAGAATTTGTTGATCATTATCTTAATCCTCTGGCCAAACTACATGAAAGCTATCTCAAAGACTCTTATGATTTTATTGAAAAAATAAAAAATATTAAAGTTCCTCATTCGGCCTTCCTGTTCACCCTCGATGTGGACTCTCTATACACTAACATTCGTACGACAGAAGGCTTACAAGCCGTCAAAAATATTTTTCTTAAATATCCAAACAGCAAAAGGCCTGATAAAGAAATTCTCCAATTATTAGAAATAAATCTTACCAGAAATGATTTTCAATTTAATGATCAATACTTCCTGCAGAACTGCGGTACGGCAATGGGAAAAATTTTCGCACCATCATACGCTGACATATTCATGGCAGAGTGGGAAAGGGAGGCTCTCGCTGCATGCCACAAGAAACCCTTACATTACTTCAGATATTTGGATGACATATGGGGAATTTGGGATAATCCGATGGAAGATTTTAAAGAATTTCTGACCTCTCTTAACAACCATAGAGCTTCCATCAAACTCAAATCCACAATAGATCCTAATTCAGTTGACTTTTTAGACACCACTACTTTCAAAGGTCCTAACTTCATGCAAACATCACAATTGGACATTAAAGTGTTCTTTAAGGAGACTGACACCCACGCTCTCTTATACAGATCGAGCCACCACCCAAAGCATACTTTTGCGGGCTTGCTTAAGTCACAATTACTGAGATTCAAAAGGATTTGTACCAGAGATGAGGACTTCAAAGTAGCCACTAAAACTTTATTCTCCTCACTCATTCACAGAGGTTACACCTTCACTATGTTCAGAAAAGCACTAAGGACCTTTGACCAGGTTAAACCCATCAGCCTGGAGTCTATTCTTCCTGTTATCACTAATTATTCTCCAGCCAATATGCTGTTTGTCAGAGGGGTCAGAAATAACTTTAATTCCTTAACTAGAAACAATTCTATTCTAAAGAACCACAGAATCATTGCAGCATATAGAAGAAATCCTAACCTCCAAGATATTCTTATCAGAGCTGTTCTAAAACCAATTAAGATAGCTAAAACTACAAGACAGACGGACTTTTATAGACATTATAACTTCATACAAAACCAACATAATAAAGAGGTATTCAAGACACAGGATAATACGAATGCTCTGACGAGCAACTGTGTTTATTTAATTCGATGCACTTTATGCTCGTTGCAGTATGTAGGTGAAACTGGCAACCCGTTATTGACCAGATTTACACAGCACAGATATTATATTAGACATAAAAAGAATACACATATTCCTCTTATACAACATTTTGTGAGCCATGGATGGACCCATCTGAAAGCTACTGTGATAGAATCAAATCCTTCTTGGTCTACTCAACAAAGAAGACGAGCAGAAAGATCCTGGATGGTTAAACTAGGCACCTATATACCTGGGGGTCTCAACGAGAAATAGGAGGGACGGGGTAGACTGATTTCCATGGTTTATGCTTTAATTCTGTCGCCTTCGGCACCAGAATTTCTTTTCTACAAACCTAACCCGCTCGTACCTGTTCTGAGGTTTTCCTGACCCTTCTTCTCTTCTCAGAGGGACCTTCTTTATTATCATTATTATCTTAATTATTATTATTATTAATATCTTTATTCCATCCATCTATAGATCAAAAATATTTCCACATATATACACATATATTTATGTTTTTATATTGTGGAAGTTGTGTTCCTATAAGAGGGATTATAATCTATATTATTCATATATATCTGCTGTGTTTACTAACACACTACTCCTAATATTAATATAATATATTATTATGACTCATTAAGCTCTCACCATTTGTGCTCCATTCTAAAAAAACAGCCTTTTTGGCCTTTCTCACTGTGAGAAACTCTCAAAGCCAACAAAATCTTATAAATGGAGCGTTGGCGCCATCTACTGTCCTTTTCATGCCATAGCTTCTCCCATTGATTCCTATTGGGATCTCTGAATATTGCATAAAATGAAGCATTTATTTGCATTTCTCATGCTTTTTTTGAGTCATATTAAAATATATATCAAAACATACTTACTTTTTCACTTACCTCAACATTTGACCTACCTTTTCAGGAACGACTACAGACTTTTTTGACTTAAATGGTCCTTGGCACACCTGCATACGTCACACTGTGATTTTGTGTACACATATACTTTATTACAGCACTTGAGAGGATCCATTTCCTTGCTCTTCAAAACAAATGTGATGAAAAGAAGTGTACATTGTATCACACATTATGTATTGTATATTTACCTATGCCTTTTAAAAGGTTTTTTGCACTGAAATGTCCAATACTGTTTAAGCACTTTTGAATGTCGCTTTCCTTTGTTCTACAGAACAAACGTGATGAAAAGAAGTATATATTGCATCATATATCATGTTTTGTATACTTACCTATGCCTTTTATATAAATTGTATTTTGCACTTAAATGTTCAACACGGTTTACAACCTTTAACTATAGCATTTTGAGCATTGCCTTCCTTTATTTTTTGACAAAATGAAGATGCACATATTTTTATGTCAACATTGTTTTCTACTAAAACTTGCATTTACTACATAATGCTCAAAGTTCATTGTTCCATGTTTATTGTTGTATTCATGATACTTTTCTGATGGTTAGCCCACTCCTCACAAGGTGAACTTGTCCTGTAAAGCAGCACTCAGGAGATTTAGCACACCGGTCCTCTTGCCTAAACACAACCTACCTCTTCTCAGGCTCAATTTGGGGATTCCTGATATCTCTAGCCAAAATGTTCTTTATCCTCTTACCCACTATCTTTTCTCTAACCTCAACCAATTGGATCCTACATGCCTAACCTCAACCACACAGGATCCCCCATACCTAAACCCAACCATAGTGGATCACCATTTACTTACCATAACCACCTCATACTTACCATAACCGCAACCTTCCTGTACCTGCAAAAAATACAAAAAAGATAAAAATTAAATATAACATATTTTTACACTTTATTTGAGAATCAGACCTTACTTACCCCATACCTACCTTTTTCTTACCGCAACCTACCTGTACCCGCAAAAAAAGAAGAAAATAATAATTAGATAAATTATATATATTTATACATTTCACTTTATAATTGGGGACAAGTTTTACTCAAATTCCCCCCTCAGCATAAGTGTCTTTTGACTACGTTTGGTAGGAACGTCCTAAATTCCCGACCAGACCTTGAACGCATCCTTTATTTCACATACACACCACTAGAGCGCCTTTTGCGCTGTGATTGGCCTTGAGAATCACATGCTTCAGACAGGAAACGGAATGTAGCTTACCTCCTGAGTTGTGCTAGCTCATTCTTTCCTTCGATTGCCTTCACCTGTGACGGAGCTAGAAGAGAAAAATATTCAGTAAGTTGATGTACTGCTTGAAAAAGACTCTGTTTTGTTCGAAACGCGTCGCAATAAAAACATCATCAACGCTAACCATCAAGTTTCTCTTATTTTGTGGAGAAAATATTTTTTTTCTCTTTTTTGAGAGACAAGATAAAAAGTAAGAAATCCGCTAGCATAGCCTATGCATAGCTTCCAGTGTCCAGTTAGAAGATGGCGGGTCGCTACACAAATAGTTGGCAGACAGTTAGCTACGATAGAGGGAGACAGAGATATAGAAATACTTCACCTCCACGTAGCAGACAGCCATCCTATCACCGCGACCGACAACGCCCGGACCACAGAAGCTACGCGGACGCCGCCCGACCAGGCCGCGGCTACAGGCCTGGCCCAGCTCCACGAGGGCAGCGCGGAGCTAACCGCTCCACCGACCGACAACAACAACGCTACGGTACCTACAACACCTACCAGGAAAGGTATCGCAATGGAAGGTTCCAGCAACAGAATCGCCGCTTCAACTCCTCCAACGCTCCGCCACGACCACCAACGAGGCCTTATCAACCTCCATACAGACCAACGGACCGCAACCAGAGGTTTGTTCGACCCAACCAACGTACCTCCCAAGAGAATACTCATAACAACGACCCTGACTTTACCAAAAAGACACGTACGATACACAGTATGTTAAAAGCTGCACACCATCTTAGCAACATACTTAACCTACAGACACCAGCTGCTATAGCTAAGCTAACCAAGACTATACAAGAGGCTATTAAGCCTGCAGAGCCTAACTCAAAGACAATGTCTCTCATCCACGGCAATGCTAAGAATTGGGAATTCAGCACAGTCGTTATTCTTAGAGACCACTACAGAGAGAGACTGGAAACTCATATAGAGACATTACTGGAACTCACAGGCCAAGAATGGCAGACTAACTTTGACATTGCCTCAGCCTGGTGCCGAAGCCATTACGGCCGAAAATTCAAACAAGACACTATAGACCATGTTTATGCACTCATTCTAGAGGCTTGTGATCTCCCAACCACTACGACCACCAGACAAACCACCCAGACGTCTCCACAGAGGGCTTCTGACCCCAGAGACAGAACTGACCAAGAGGATGACTTTCCTCCACCACCTCGGCCACCCCCGCTTCCACAAAGACCCACTCGACCCACACGGGCCAGAAACAGGAGCCCTGAGATCACAGAGCTCATTGAAGAGGTTCTACCCACAACCGCCAGACCCCAGACCCGAACGGGAACAACCCAGAGTACGGAGCCAAGCACCGCTGCGCGGAGCACCGCAACACAGACCACCGGCCCTCTTCAGATACGGGCTCAAGTCCATTCAGCACCGAGAGCTGCAGAGAGAGAGGACCTACAGCCATCTTCTGATTATCTTCCTCTACCACCTGGAACAACTTCGGAAGTGGACGCTCAGACCCCAGCTGATGACCTGCTACTGCACCTAGGAGAGGACCCCACGGAGGACAACCGTTCTGCAACGCATCAGGAGACCACCACAGAACCTCACTCTTCAGAGACAGAGGAACGTCCTCAACCCTCAAAAGATTTGGTGGGTCTTTTGAGGCCACATTCACCTGACCCCATCCCGGCTAACCCACTTTCTTCTCCAGTTCCCCCTATCCATCCTTCCTCTCCCCCCCTCCTTCTCCCCATCTCCACCCCAGTTCATCAGGCTTCGTCCCTCACTTCCACTTCGCCTGAGATCGCCATCGTCTCCACTCCCAGGGTCCAAAGCACCTCACGTCGTTCTGCATTCTCCGACCCTGTTCTATTGAACAAGCTGTTTAAGAACGCACCCACTCTCAGCCCGGCTGACCAGATTGCAGAGGAACGTCTTCTTCAGAGTCTTTCTTGGTCAGGTAAAAAACTCTCTTACAAGAGCTCAACCAAGTCCGATGTCAGGTGGACCCCCTTTCCAAAACCATCCATACAGAGTAAGCTCTCCTTTACTCCCACTACACCACAGACCACCGAACAAAGACCCCATAGACATACACCCACAAACAAAAAAATGATTGATTGGAAACTTACGGTCGAGAAACAGTGGATCATCATGGGAGATTCAAATCTCTCTAGAATCCCCCCCTTTTCTCAACCAAACACCCAAATTGACAGCTTCCCAGGGGGCACCTTTAAGCATGCTGAAGCCATCCTAGCTAAGGTCCCAGTTTCCACTTTAGTTGAAAAAGTAGTCCTCTCATTTGGCATTAACCACAGAGCACAGAGCTCAGAACAAATTGCCATTCCTCAAATGAAGAGAGCTGTCACCATGGCCAAAAAGGCCTTCCCCAAAGCACAGATCATCATTCCCCTCATTAACTTTGTGAGGGCACTCCCCCATGCAGAACAGGAAAATCTCAGGGTACTCAACAAGTACATTTTGGAACATTTTGACCACATCCCACAGCTCTCTCGCCACTCCTTCTCGACCGAGAAAGACTTCACCCACTGGTCACGCTCCACTGCGGGCCACATGTTGGACCACTGGTTGACCACGTTAAACTCCTTAACCCTGGGAATCTAGGAGAACAGCCGGGGTCTAAAAATGTCATTAACCTCTCTCTTACCTTCCAGTTGACAGCAGCACAGACCTCTCTGCTGGAGAAAGGCCTGACCTTCATCCCTTCTCCACCTATGACTAAGCGCAGGTGTGCCAAGGACCAGACCAGGTTTGACTTACAACAGTATCATAGAAGATTAAAAATTGCGGTTTATTACGAAGACAAACCTGAGACACGATACTTACCTTTCGTCCCCATGTCCACCTGGGCTCCCTCAGCAGCTCAACTTCCTCCGGAAGTCAATATATTGATCCAATCAGACATTCAAGACTTTAATAAGAACTATAAGGTGGGTTGGATTAAACCTAATATTTCCAAACTTGAACTTGAAGCTCTTTTGCAGCTCAAAAACAACCAAAACGTAGTTTTAAAGCCAGCTGACAAGGGGAGCGCAGTGGTCATCATGGACAGACAAGACTATATCTGGGAGGGACTTAGACAGCTCAACAATCCAAATTACTATACTAAATTAGACTCACCTATATTTAAAGACACAATACCTATATTAGAAAAAATTACAACAACATTATACAACAAAAAATTTATTAATTTAAAACAAAAAACTTACCTCTTGGGAGACAAAGAACCACGTATCCGCCGATTCTATATGTTGCCAAAGATTCATAAAGAGAGTGCATCCTGGAGCATCCCACACAGGATTCCCCCTGGTCGTCCTATAGTATCCGATTGTGGCAGCGAATCCCACCGTACTGCAGAATTTGTTGATCATTATCTTAATCCTCTGGCCAAACTACATGAAAGCTATCTCAAAGACTCTTATGATTTTATTGAAAAAATAAAAAATATTAAAGTTCCTCATTCGGCCTTCCTGTTCACCCTCGATGTGGACTCTCTATACACTAACATTCGTACGACAGAAGGCTTACAAGCCGTCAAAAATATTTTTCTTAAATATCCAAACAGCAAAAGGCCTGATAAAGAAATTCTCCAATTATTAGAAATAAATCTTACCAGAAATGATTTTCAATTTAATGATCAATACTTCCTGCAGAACTGCGGTACGGCAATGGGAAAAATTTTCGCACCATCATACGCTGACATATTCATGGCAGAGTGGGAAAGGGAGGCTCTCGCTGCATGCCACAAGAAACCCTTACATTACTTCAGATATTTGGATGACATATGGGGAATTTGGGATAATCCGATGGAAGATTTTAAAGAATTTCTGACCTCTCTTAACAACCATAGAGCTTCCATCAAACTCAAATCCACAATAGATCCTAATTCAGTTGACTTTTTAGACACCACTACTTTCAAAGGTCCTAACTTCATGCAAACATCACAATTGGACATTAAAGTGTTCTTTAAGGAGACTGACACCCACGCTCTCTTATACAGATCGAGCCACCACCCAAAGCATACTTTTGCGGGCTTGCTTAAGTCACAATTACTGAGATTCAAAAGGATTTGTACCAGAGATGAGGACTTCAAAGTAGCCACTAAAACTTTATTCTCCTCACTCATTCACAGAGGTTACACCTTCACTATGTTCAGAAAAGCACTAAGGACCTTTGACCAGGTTAAACCCATCAGCCTGGAGTCTATTCTTCCTGTTATCACTAATTATTCTCCAGCCAATATGCTGTTTGTCAGAGGGGTCAGAAATAACTTTAATTCCTTAACTAGAAACAATTCTATTCTAAAGAACCACAGAATCATTGCAGCATATAGAAGAAATCCTAACCTCCAAGATATTCTTATCAGAGCTGTTCTAAAACCAATTAAGATAGCTAAAACTACAAGACAGACGGACTTTTATAGACATTATAACTTCATACAAAACCAACATAATAAAGAGGTATTCAAGACACAGGATAATACGAATGCTCTGACGAGCAACTGTGTTTATTTAATTCGATGCACTTTATGCTCGTTGCAGTATGTAGGTGAAACTGGCAACCCGTTATTGACCAGATTTACACAGCACAGATATTATATTAGACATAAAAAGAATACACATATTCCTCTTATACAACATTTTGTGAGCCATGGATGGACCCATCTGAAAGCTACTGTGATAGAATCAAATCCTTCTTGGTCTACTCAACAAAGAAGACGAGCAGAAAGATCCTGGATGGTTAAACTAGGCACCTATATACCTGGGGGTCTCAACGAGAAATAGGAGGGACGGGGTAGACTGATTTCCATGGTTTATGCTTTAATTCTGTCGCCTTCGGCACCAGAATTTCTTTTCTACAAACCTATCCCCTAACTGACCTTCGACATCTAACACTGACTCTTTAAGGTCCATGGACACGGCTTATAAGCCTTAACTTGGTATTTCCAGGACAATTTCTTTTGAAAATATTATTCAGATAAGGGATTTTGTTTGTTTCTATAATAAGAATTTGTTTAATTATGTACGTGATGGCTTAACATTTCAAGGAGATTATATTTAAGGGTTGCAGCAACACTCTCTCCACAGACGTATACAAATATATATTAATATAGTAGGTTCTTTTGATCTAAATTCAACCAGGGATTCTCCATTTATAATATATGCCTTGCCATGTATCTTGAGCCCTAAACTTAACCACAAAGATCTTTTGACCTAAACCCAACCACTGGGTACATGCCTAACCTCAACCTGAGAGAAGTAATATTTTACTTACCTAATACTTACCATAACTGTAGCCTTCTTGGACCTGCAAAAAAAGTAAAAAATAAGAATTAAATAAATGATATTTTTTACATTCTGAACAAAAACCATATATGGTTCATAAAGGGGTTTATAATTGCTTACATATAAAAGAGCACTGTAGTGTCTTTTATTATGTTAATTTTCAAGGGAGCACTGTTGTGACTCTTGTTTAATCTGTCCCCCTAATTCTCAATAGATGATGGTTACAGTTTTCTTCTTTAAAGAGCACTTTTGTGACTTTAATTAGGTAAGGGCTATATTTAATGGAGCATTATGGAGACTTTTATGTTGAAAAGAGCCATTTTAATGTGAAGGTCCTAAACACGTGAATGACCATTTCCTGTTGACGTGTGGATAGTGTTGCTAGCATTACGCCCGTGATCTTGCTTAGAAACAATTGTGAGTATTTATCAGACTTGATAAAGGCCTTGTAAGGTCGAAACGTACGTCGTTGGAATAATAAATACCACTTAAGACCATCACGCTTCACTCTCTGGAGTTTATTCTGCCGTCAGTAAGGTGTTTTTTGCACGTTTTTATTGACTTGAGTTCATGAGACGGCGGCCGCATGGCTATGCTACAGCTGTTAGCTGCTAGCTGTGGCTACGGCTACATCCACAACCAGGCCAGACGGCTAACTGCTGCTAACCCACCGGTAAGAGACCACTTACGGGACCAGGGGGTGCTTCGGCTACATCGGGATCTACAGACCTCCGCTGTGAGAGGAATCCGACACGCCAGGATGATCCGAGGGCAGAGCCGGACCGGACATCGCCACCGGGACAGGGAGCTGATCCGCTCCACCACCCGGCCTACCACCGCTCCTCACCTGGGAGATGACGGCGGCCTTGTTCGCCGTGAGCCCCCGTTGGGGCCTACACCTGACCGTCACCAAGCAACTAGGATGAAGGAGACATCATAAAGGGAGATTTATTAAGCTATTTTTAGCACACATTAATACATTTGAGGTTCATATTATCAAGCAATATTTTGCAGAGTGTTGAGTACATTTTATTGTTCCCTAATATGTATACTTACCTGAGCAATTAGGCCACTTTTGGCACGTTTAAATACATTTATGTTTTAACTATTAATATACTTACCTTTCTCATACAGCACAGTTAAAGCTTATTAAAGCATAGCTTAGAACCTGTTGGTTTTTTTTCCTCCAAGTAATGCCTATTTGGTTAGTCTTGTGAGTTTGGGGGTTTGTAGTGTTGCTGGGCCAAACAGGCAGTGGCCTGGTTTGTGCATTAATGGGTGTGCACCTACAGTGCCAACACCCATTCCTCACCCCCTTTTCCTAACCGGCCCGTACCGACCACATACCTGCGGCCCGGTGATGCTGCCTCCTCCTCTCTCACGTAGGCTACATCTATACACATACAGTGTAATATATTTTACATCAGAAAGGTATTTTGAGTCACAGTTTACTACATGTCTACAGAGATATTATTTGTCCTTAGACTTCTTTTAAGTTTAATCCACTTGCTCAGAGGGTTTTCTATCCCCTAACTGACCTTCGACATCTAACACTGACTCTTTAAGGTCCATGGACACGGCTTATAAGCCTTAACTTGGTATTTCCAGGACAATTTCTTTTGAAAATATTATTCAGATAAGGGATTTTGTTTGTTTCTATAATAAGAATTTGTTTAATTATGTACGTGATGGCTTAACATTTCAAGGAGATTATATTTAAGGGTTGCAGCAACACTCTCTCCACAGACGTATACAAATATATATTAATATAGTAGGTTCTTTTGATCTAAATTCAACCAGGGATTCTCCATTTATAATATATGCCTTGCCATGTATCTTGAGCCCTAAACTTAACCACAAAGATCTTTTGACCTAAACCCAACCACTGGGTACATGCCTAACCTCAACCTGAGAGAAGTAATATTTTACTTACCTAATACTTACCATAACTGTAGCCTTCTTGGACCTGCAAAAAAAAAAAAAAAAAAAAAAAGTAAAAAATAAGAATTAAATAAATGATATTTTTTACATTCTGAACAAAAACCATATATGGTTCATAAAGGGGTTTATAATTGCTTACATATAAAAGAGCACTGTAGTGTCTTTTATTATGTTAATTTTCAAGGGAGCACTGTTGTGACTCTTGTTTAATCTGTCCCCCTAATTCTCAATAGATGATGGTTACAGTTTTCTTCTTTAAAGAGCACTTTTGTGACTTTAATTAGGTAAGGGCTATATTTAATGGAGCATTATGGAGACTTTTATGTTGAAAAGAGCCATTTTAATGTGAAGGTCCTAAACACGTGAATGACCATTTCCTGTTGACGTGTGGATAGTGTTGCTAGCATTACGCCCGTGATCTTGCTTAGAAACAATTGTGAGTATTTATCAGACTTGATAAAGGCCTTGTAAGGTCGAAACGTACGTCGTTGGAATAATAAATACCACTTAAGACCATCACGCTTCACTCTCTGGAGTTTATTCTGCCGTCAGTAAGGTGTTTTTTGCACGTTTTTATTGACTTGAGTTCATGAGACGGCGGCCGCATGGCTATGCTACAGCTGTTAGCTGCTAGCTGTGGCTACGGCTACATCCACAACCAGGCCAGACGGCTAACTGCTGCTAACCCACCGGTAAGAGACCACTTACGGGACCAGGGGGTGCTTCGGCTACATCGGGATCTACAGACCTCCGCTGTGAGAGGAATCCGACACGCCAGGATGATCCGAGGGCAGAGCCGGACCGGACATCGCCACCGGGACAGGGAGCTGATCCGCTCCACCACCCGGCCTACCACCGCTCCTCACCTGGGAGATGACGGCGGCCTTGTTCGCCGTGAGCCCCCGTTGGGGCCTACACCTGACCGTCACCAAGCAACTAGGATGAAGGAGACATCATAAAGGGAGATTTATTAAGCTATTTTTAGCACACATTAATACATTTGAGGTTCATATTATCAAGCAATATTTTGCAGAGTGTTGAGTACATTTTATTGTTCCCTAATATGTATACTTACCTGAGCAATTAGGCCACTTTTGGCACGTTTAAATACATTTATGTTTTAACTATTAATATACTTACCTTTCTCATACAGCACAGTTAAAGCTTATTAAAGCATAGCTTAGAACCTGTTGGTTTTTTTTCCTCCAAGTAATGCCTATTTGGTTAGTCTTGTGAGTTTGGGGGTTTGTAGTGTTGCTGGGCCAAACAGGCAGTGGCCTGGTTTGTGCATTAATGGGTGTGCACCTACAGTGCCAACACCCATTCCTCACCCCCTTTTCCTAACCGGCCCGTACCGACCACATACCTGCGGCCCGGTGATGCTGCCTCCTCCTCTCTCACGTAGGCTACATCTATACACATACAGTGTAATATATTTTACATCAGAAAGGTATTTTGAGTCACAGTTTACTACATGTCTACAGAGATATTATTTGTCCTTAGACTTCTTTTAAGTTTAATCCACTTGCTCAGAGGGTTTTCTATCCCCTAACTGACCTTCGACATCTAACACTGACTCTTTAAGGTCCATGGACACGGCTTATAAGCCTTAACTTGGTATTTCCAGGACAATTTCTTTTGAAAATATTATTCAGATAAGGGATTTTGTTTGTTTCTATAATAAGAATTTGTTTAATTATGTACGTGATGGCTTAACATTTCAAGGAGATTATATTTAAGGGTTGCAGCAACACTCTCTCCACAGACGTATACAAATATATATTAATATAGTAGGTTCTTTTGATCTAAATTCAACCAGGGATTCTCCATTTATAATATATGCCTTGCCATGTATCTTGAGCCCTAAACTTAACCACAAAGATCTTTTGACCTAAACCCAACCACTGGGTACATGCCTAACCTCAACCTGAGAGAAGTAATATTTTACTTACCTAATACTTACCATAACTGTAGCCTTCTTGGACCTGCAAAAAAAGTAAAAAATAAGAATTAAATAAATGATATTTTTTACATTCTGAACAAAAACCATATATGGTTCATAAAGGGGTTTATAATTGCTTACATATAAAAGAGCACTGTAGTGTCTTTTATTATGTTAATTTTCAAGGGAGCACTGTTGTGACTCTTGTTTAATCTGTCCCCCTAATTCTCAATAGATGATGGTTACAGTTTTCTTCTTTAAAGAGCACTTTTGTGACTTTAATTAGGTAAGGGCTATATTTAATGGAGCATTATGGAGACTTTTATGTTGAAAAGAGCCATTTTAATGTGAAGGTCCTAAACACGTGAATGACCATTTCCTGTTGACGTGTGGATAGTGTTGCTAGCATTACGCCCGTGATCTTGCTTAGAAACAATTGTGAGTATTTATCAGACTTGATAAAGGCCTTGTAAGGTCGAAACGTACGTCGTTGGAATAATAAATACCACTTAAGACCATCACGCTTCACTCTCTGGAGTTTATTCTGCCGTCAGTAAGGTGTTTTTTGCACGTTTTTATTGACTTGAGTTCATGAGACGGCGGCCGCATGGCTATGCTACAGCTGTTAGCTGCTAGCTGTGGCTACGGCTACATCCACAACCAGGCCAGACGGCTAACTGCTGCTAACCCACCGGTAAGAGACCACTTACGGGACCAGGGGGTGCTTCGGCTACATCGGGATCTACAGACCTCCGCTGTGAGAGGAATCCGACACGCCAGGATGATCCGAGGGCAGAGCCGGACCGGACATCGCCACCGGGACAGGGAGCTGATCCGCTCCACCACCCGGCCTACCACCGCTCCTCACCTGGGAGATGACGGCGGCCTTGTTCGCCGTGAGCCCCCGTTGGGGCCTACACCTGACCGTCACCAAGCAACTAGGATGAAGGAGACATCATAAAGGGAGATTTATTAAGCTATTTTTAGCACACATTAATACATTTGAGGTTCATATTATCAAGCAATATTTTGCAGAGTGTTGAGTACATTTTATTGTTCCCTAATATGTATACTTACCTGAGCAATTAGGCCACTTTTGGCACGTTTAAATACATTTATGTTTTAACTATTAATATACTTACCTTTCTCATACAGCACAGTTAAAGCTTATTAAAGCATAGCTTAGAACCTGTTGGTTTTTTTTCCTCCAAGTAATGCCTATTTGGTTAGTCTTGTGAGTTTGGGGGTTTGTAGTGTTGCTGGGCCAAACAGGCAGTGGCCTGGTTTGTGCATTAATGGGTGTGCACCTACAGTGCCAACACCCATTCCTCACCCCCTTTTCCTAACCCCCCCAGGTCTCTAAAAATTTGGAGTAAAATTTTCTTAAAAGATTTTTCTTCAAATAATTCAGTTTAATTGACTTTAAAATTAGCTTTATTCTTAGCATTTCCTGGGGCTGTGCGTTGTATGGAGCACAGGAATGCCTTCAAAATTAGCTTTTAGCTGGGCTTCTAGCTTAGCTTTTAGCTGAGATTTTAGCTTAACTTTTAGCTTAGTTTCCGAACCCAGGACCCAGATCTTCAGTCCTGCACTGGCCAAACCAAGGAAACCCAGCGGTGCTAACAAATGGTTTGGGCAGTCAGGTGGTAAGTATGCGGCCCCCCATGTTCCGACTCTAGGACAGCACTGTGGGTGTGGTGGTCCAGGGCATCAGGACCTTAAACGTAGCCCAGTCTTCTTTGAGGATTAGCCTCTCCAATGCACAGTCCACCTTGCACCACATACGTTTAATTTGGTTCAATTGAATTTATCCAAACTTTTACCAACTAAATTCTTCATCCCTGACCCAGCTTAGGTGGTCATGCCGTGGATGCAACGGGACCTAGGCCCCGTCCTCTTCCATTCTTTAGCGTTTTTTAGTGCGTTTTTCTTTTTAGCCTTACTTTGAGTTTTTTGAAAATCCTCACATTCTTAGCTAATTGATCCTAAATTTTCCACACTTGAACTACTCTAAAATGAATTGGCTATGGGACACACTCCAGGACTTGATCAATCCTTGGAGGGCCGTCCTCAGCGGAAAGTGTCTAGTTGGTAATGGCCGAAACACTTGATGATGCTGAGGTTCACTACTGATGATGTGTCCTGAAATTTAGCTTCTAAAATAGAACTTTTCCACAAGATACTGACTAAAGCCCCTTCCCTTTCCACCCTCTCTTTGGGGCGTGCACCCATTAGCTCTCCCGTCCTTCCCCCCTGACCGTTCCGACGTCTCTCACCTGGTGGGACCGCCGGACGGCTATGGGATTGCGGGGGGCTGTGGGCATCTGGATGCTTTCCCGTTCTTCCCCCCTGACCGCTCCGACGTCTCCCACCTGGTGGGACCGCCGGACGGTTATGGGATTGCGGGGGGCCCCAGATGATGCAACTACCGTGGACGTCTCGTTTTTTCCCCCCTGACCAATCTGACGTTTCCCGCCTCAGGCGGAAATGTTGTTTGGCTATGGGATTGCGGGGCGTTACGGACGCCTACTTGTTAGCATTTCCGTGGTCCCCCCTGACCATTCCGATGTATCCCACTTCGGTGGGTGCACTGGGTGGCTATGGGATGGCGGAATGCTGCAGATTTCTTCTCTCCCCCACCGCCTCTAGACAGAGGGATGGGTTTCTCCTTTTCTCCTCCCCACCTCCTTTAGACAAAGGGATGGGTCTGTGTTTCTCTGACCCCACCGCCTCTAGACAGAGGGATGGACGTGTCTCTGTCTCTCCCCACCTCCTTTAGACAAAGGGATGGGTCTGTACTTCTCACCCCACCGCCTCTAGACAGAGGGATGGAGGTGTCTTTCCTTCTCCCTCACCTCCTTTAGACAAAGGGATGGGTCTGTACTTCTCTCACCCCACCGCCTCTAGACAGAGGGATGGGTTTCTCCTTTTCTCCTCCCCACCTCCTTTAGACAAAGGGATGGGCCTGTGTTTCTCTGACCCCACCGCCTCTAGACAGAGGGATGGACGTGTCTCTGTCTCTCCCCACCTCCTTTAGACAAAGGGATGGGTCTGTGCTTCTCTCCCCCACCTCCTTTAGACAAAGGGATGGGTCTGTGTTTCTCTCTCCCCTCACCTCCTCTAGACAGAGGGGTGAGCGGTACTATCCCCCTTTCTTCTCTTATGAGAATTCTCATCCACACAATTTTTGGATTAGGGGAGAACCGAGTGACATGCGATGGCCCGTGCACTACCGTTGATCTCCATTCAACTGCGCCGTCGTCGGACGCGTGGGGAGATCTCTGGGATCCGTACTACCCTAACCCTAACCCTAACCCTAACCCTCGGTGCTAAAGCACCGAGATTCCTTTTTCTTTAACCTAACCCTAACCCTAACCCTAACCCTAACCCTATGCTCCCTAAGATACATAAACCTCCTCAGAAGTGGCCAGTTCCACATAGAGTGCCAGCGGGCAGGCCTATTGTCTCTGACTGTAGTAGTGAATCGAAGTACACGGCTGACTTTATTGATCATTATTTAAATCCATTGTCTATTTTGCATGAAAGCTACATTAAAGACACTTATGACTTTGTGGAAAAGATCAAAAGCTTAGACATTCCACCTACAGCCTTGCTATTTTCTTTGGACGTTACGAGCCTCTACACTAATATTAACACAGATCACGGAATAGCGGCTGTCAAAAACATATTTCGCAAACATCCAGACAGTAAAAGACCTGACAAGGAAATCTTAGAACTGTTAGAAATTAATTTGACCAAAAATGACTTCCAATTTGACGAACAGTTCTATCTCCAAATTAAGGGGACTAGTATGGGCCGCTCTTTTGCCCCATCTTATGCGAATATATACATGGCACAGTGGGAAACAGAAGCACTGGCCTCCTGCCAAAAACGACCGCTTCACTACTACAGATTTTTGGATGACATCTTCGGAGTCTGGGCACATACAGAACAGGATTTTAACCACTTTCTTGACAAGTTAAACCAACACAATGACTCAATTAAGCTCACAGCAACAATCAGTCCCATGTCGATTGACTTCCTCGATACAACCACATACAAAGGACCAGAGTTCAGTACAACACATAAATTAGACATCAAAGTTTTTTTTAAAGAAACAGACAGTCACTCTCTACTATACAGAACCAGCTTTCATCCTAGACACACATTTGCAGGACTGGTTAAATCCCAGCTGCTAAGATTCAGAAGAATATGTACTAGACAAGATGACTTTATGGAGGCTGTCAAAATACTTTTTGCCTCACTCAAAAAGAGAGGTTACACTCACACAATGTTACGAGAAACACTCAGGAAGTATGAGGAAGTCAAACCCATCTGTTTGGACTCAATTCTACCCATTGTGGTTCAATATTCAGAACAAAATGTTGAATTTGTCAAGAAATTGAAAAAGAACTTTTGTTGCTCAGGGGGAAATGCCCTTCTCAAAGAGTACCGCTTAATTGCGGCTTACAGAAAAAATCAGAATCTCCAGAACATTCTGGTCAGATCCAAGTTGAAACCAATCAATCAACCCAAAAGCAAGAGAATGGACAGTTTTTTCAGACTATACAACGTGGTTCAAAACCAGACTACAAAAGAGACATTCAGAACACAGAGAGGACTAGATGTCCAAACGAAAAACTGCATTTATCTGATAAGATGTCATGAATGTTCAAAACAGTATGTAGGAGAGACAGGTAATACCCTGCTGATGAGATTTACTCAACATAGATACAATATTCTGAAGCACAAAAACATGAACAACCCATTGGTACAGCATTTTGTGGAACACAATTGGGACAATTTGAGAGCTACCATTCTTGAAGCTAACCACAGATGGTCAGTTCAGGCCAGGAGGAGGGCTGAACGAATTTGGATCAAAAAATTAGACACTCTTATACCAAAAGGCCTAAATGAAAAATAATTGTATTATTACAGGTCATTTTCCTTCCCTAAACCCAACCTATCCCTCCCCTATTCCATTCCTAACCCTTCCCGTGACCCCTGACCCCTAACCTTAACCCAACCTCCCCTTCACCTAACCCCAACCACAATCCGACCCCACCCTCACCTTTAACCCTCACCATGACCTTAACCTCTAAACTCAACCTCAATTGGCCTCTGGCCTCAAACACAGGTCGCTGACCTTTGTCCTCCTACAGAGGCGGAACCAGTACTGTCACTCACGCTTAACTTTTTGAATGGTACTTTAAGATACATACTGTAACAGCAAATGACATTCTGATAATATAAATGTAATCACAAACAGGAGAGCAGGACGACAGTGGGGGACCTCGGGTTGAGACGGGGGACGCCTGGGTGTTTTGACTGTTTTCCGTAGTGCGTGCATTCAGAATCTCGGTGCTAAAGCACCGAGATTCCTTTTTCTTTAACCTAACCCTAACCCTTTCATAAAGGTGATTCAGGTCTTATTGTGAAAAGTCTGTCTTGAATGAGCTTTATAAACTAAACCTGCTCCCTGTTTTGGTTGTTTATAGAGTAGTCTGTCACTGGTGAGGAAGGGGATGTTGATGACGACTCGGAGACACCACCACCACCACAGGACTGCAGCTCGCCGGTACCATCTGCCTCTGTGTCGTCACGGCAAGCCAGACGAGGTAAGCTATTTTGCGCTATGTATTAAGCATTTCCTTAATGTTTGCATGTTCTACAGAGCCTCATAGCTTACATTTTGTCCAACAAGCATTTAACCTAGTCTCTTTAAATGAAGGGTCAGTATGTCCTATTGAAACCATAGGTAGATCAACTATGGTCAACATGCAGTGCTTTCTTTGCAGATAAAATGTTAGATTAAATGATGGCAGCGAATATAAAACAAACTGTAGCTTATCTGCAGTAATGTGTGGACTTGCACTAGTAGTGCACAGGTATATAGATAGTTTGACATCGTCATCTAATCACACATGTTGGTTTTGTTTGTTTTCTGCACAGGACAAAGACAGCGTGAAAATGAGGAGCTGTTGGAGTACATGGAGAAGGCTGACGATAAGTTCTTACAGCTCAACAAGGACATGACAGCAAAGATGGAGGCAGACACAAGCGCTCTGCTTGGGCTCATGGGGCGCATGGTGGCAGTGATGGAGGCGCAAGCAAAGAAATAGACTATGTTTTTAATTTAATTAACATGTCATTAAATTATTATTATTTGATTGTCTATGCCAAAGAACAAATGTTTATATATTTAACAACATTCTCACCCTTCTGTATTCCAACAAGTCAGATGATAAAATACCAGACTGGAAATTAATTGAAAAGATGTAGAAAAACAACAGTTTTGAATATGTGAACATGCCGTGCAAACAAACCTCATTTGGCACAACACACACAGGCACAACCAGTAAAAAGATATAATTTGATGAATGTATTCCACATTAACTACCTATTCAAGATTACAGGGATAATCAACAGATAACACAAAACAGGTAAAAACATTGAACAAACACATGAAACTTCCCCAGTTTATTACTGACATTAAGACAATTCTTTTTTGTATTACAAGTTTTCTGAAATTTCTCATGTCTTAATATGGCATTTACTACTGCCATCTTTTGACGCATTTAGAATAAATATACATGCGCAAATAGACAAAGTGTAGTCAAATAAAAACCATGAAATATGTATTTAGAATGTTTTTTTTCTGTTAGATGCATTTTAGAGGTAATGTTGAAGGAAACAGGTAACTGGCAGTAATGATGTACAACAATCACTGTAAAACCAATCACTCCTCTCTACTGAAATAGTTTATTAAGGCTGCTCTAATATCTGCCCCTTCTGGCTCACCATGCTCAGGTAATGCCTGACCTGGAGGTTGAAGGTTCAACTCCCTGTCCACATGCTCCACAATGAAATTGTCACCATGCTCTTCACAAATATTATGAAGCACACAGCAGGTCAACATCATTTTCTGGCTGCGCTCTAGCTTGCAGTCATTTCTTTTGATCTCCAACGGTCCTTTAATCTTCCAAAGGCCATCTCTACAACTGAACGTGCACTGCTCAATCTGTAGTTGTAGGTGTGTTGTTCAGGTGACAGTCTTCCAATGTTGGAGAAGTGCTTCATAAGCCAATTCTGCATTGGGTAAGTGGGGTCACCTATAAGGTAGTGTCCAACATTAATGCCACAGATGATCCTTTTGTTTTGTCCCAGTAATTCCCCATCACTTAGTTGCTCTCATAAATGTGATTGCCTTAGGACTCTTGCGTCATGCACACTCCCTGCATAGCCCACACACACATCCCACAACAAGCCTCTGCCGTCCACAACCCCTGCAATATAATCGAGTGCCACCCTTTCCTGTTGAAATAGTCACGGGGATACTCCTCAGGTGCAATGATTGGGATGTGGCTTCCGTCTATTGCACCAACACACTGTTCTATTCTCCAGCGGTTATGGAAGAAGTTGGCAATGTCAACCAGCTTAGCAGCGGCTGGAGTGGTGATGTGTTTAGGGAGCAAGACCCTTATGACAGAGTCACAGAAATCCTGAACACAGTTAAACACTGTGCTTAGACCTACCCCAAAAAGGTGACTGATGGTCCTATACTCAATGCCAGTAGCCAGCTTCCAGAGAGCAATTGCTACACATACGGTAATTGGTGTTCCTTCTGCCCATGAGATGCCTGACCTGATCGCATATGTATTCCAAAGACTCCCGGGACATTCAAAAGTTTTGACCAAACTGTGTAGGGGTGAAATCCTGCACAACTGTGTCCCACCAATAATGTGATCAGTGGTATGCCCAAACAACATGTGTCCTCCTCCACCTTGCCCTCAGCCATAATACAATCTGCAAAAATGGAAATACTGTATCATTAGGTTTATTTACAGGTAGACCATGGTATTGTACAGTATTACATCCAACAATAATAACAGTGTTTTGTCCTGTAAAATTAACAAAATTGCAGCAACAGTGTTTTTCAGTTTAGAGTGAAGATTTTTGTTGAGATTTTTTATAAAAAAGATTGCAGATTGTGTCAGTTTCCTTTGCTGTTTGTGATTAACCTGATGATTCAGTGTTTTGTTTAAATTTCATATAAATAATTATTTATTAACTATTAAGCCATTTTTTGCACATGCACGTCCCTGGCTAATGATATAGCCTAACCGCTCAAATGAAACAGATAAAAAGAGGCTTTGCAACAATCTTTACAAATACACATTGTAACGCTGGCTGCACAGATTATGCAGCAGACCACTACGATTCACACACACACACATTGTTAAAATCATACGCTGGGCGCTTTATTAGTCTTTTTACGTGGGTTTAGTTAATGTTTGGGCTATAATAAGACCACGTTGGCTATGTAATCGCTGGTAACTGGGACAATTTCATAGTGGTGGGTGTAAACTGGGACATTTTAGCGTCCCGACAGGCTTTTGTCGGGACACGCAACTCAAAATCAGGACTGTCCCAGTCAAACCGTGACGTCTGTTCACCCTAACTGTGTTAAACACACAACATTAATTTCATTACTTTAAATTCCCTTTATGAGTACATTCTCATTGTGGCATTTTTGTGATTGTTTTGCATCTATTATTTTTATTTTGGATCTTTTAGCAGTCATTAATTGTCTTCTTTCATTCATTTATTGTCTACTTTCAGCCCCATTAAAAGTGCTGATGTAAATGATGAAAGCAGTCTCAGACGTGATGTTAAAATGAGTTTTCTCCTGTTGGACCTGGTTCTGAGTCTGGCTGGGGCATTTTTAATCAGCTGAAGTTTGTTGTTTTGAGGTATGAGAAGAGAGCTCTGCAGCAATCTAACCACCAGGAAATGAACCGATGAATTTCTCTTTCTAAGGCCGTTCTGATATTATCTCTTCCCTCACAAACTCTTTCTGTTGTTCTTCATTAGTTATTCAAACTGGAAGCTAAACCCTGAGAGCCTGCTCTGCATGGATGACTTTGGTGATAAAGCACCAAACCAGTTTTGTGAGAGATAACATGTGAGGACGTGTGACAGACAGTGTCTCCCTCTGAGCCGCTAACTCTCCTAAGCTTACAGATATGGCTTTCACATCATATGTAAAGTCCTGACACGCTGCAAAGATTAAAACATTAATGGGTGCACTATAAAGCCCTGAAAACAACAAATGCAATGACTGAAAGAGTTGGGTGTGTTGTTGGACAGCGTGGGGGATTCACTGACTTTGATAGTCAATCTTCACTGCCAGCCGTTCCTCCCCCAGAATGGAGAGGGGTTTGCCATGTAGCTTCTTTGGGCTCTTTGGCAAACACCTCTGTCTGGGCCAGGCTTCCTCCGGGCCAGGTCACTCTTCCTCTACTTGATGATTTATATGTCTTTTTCATCAATTCATAGCCTGGCCCCTCGCCTGAGACCACTTTGCCATGGGAGATCCTGTGAAGACACGATGTGAGTAACTTATGTGTAGAACCGCCGCCATTTTTTACCGCTATCTACGGCTACACCACTTGGACGAAGTCCAAAAACTAAATACTTTCGAAAACCCAGGAAAAGCGTGTTCATTCAACCCCCTAACCCATAAAGACATGCATGCTAGGTAACTAGGACTACAGCTGAAAATTAGCCGACTGGCTAACACTGGCGCATTTACAGAAATGTTGATTAATGTGTATTGTCCTAATCAAAATAAATAAATCTTAAATCTTACCCTCTAACCCCTAAACCCCTACGTCTAACCCCCTAACCCTGACCCCCATTTCTTTTCTGCAAATGACCACAAAAAGCAGCAAAACCATCAAACCAATGCAAACTGCAACGACTGACAGAGTTTGGGTTTGTTGTTGGACAGGGGAGTGGGGGGGTCACTGGCTTTGGGATTTATGAAGTGTCTGGTTTAGTTCCATCATAGTGTCAAAAAACATTAGCTGACATTGTTGTTCAGTAGCTGAGAGATTATCGGCTAATGAAATTATTGATGTAGCACGGGGGTTAACTCTTTTGCAAGGCACGCAGTTTGTTCCTCTTTGATAACCACAGCCACCCCCCCCCCCCAGCAACAGAAGTACAAAAGTACCGTCTGCTTTCTCCTTCCTTTGTTCATTATCTCAGATTATTCTGGGATGTGCTGAACCTTCTTTGCACAAAGAATAAAGACTTAAAAGACTTTGTTGACAGAAGCATTATTTCAGATCTCACCAACTATGTATTAGAATTTCCACCACACTCATTAGCAAGCAAGGTAACAATATATTCACTGTTATACTCCATAATACCTCAAAATACACTTTATATTTGGACATGTGCACAGAGTAAAAACATACAGCTACACATTGGTGGTGGTAGAGAGTAGTCTCCCCCCTTCCCCCGAAGCACTTTTAGTGTCATATCTAAATGTAATGAATTATTATTATAATTATTACCAATTAAGAAAATAAATAAAACACATCCTGTACAAAAAGCAAGGTTGGTTCAACATGCACTGGTTAGCAAAATAATTAAAAGTATACAATCTTTTACAACAACGTTACCTGAGCAGTACCGTTAGGTTTTTGGTTGTCTATATCAACAACGTTACCTGAGCAGTACTGTTAGGTTACCGGTAGTCTATATCTGCGACGTTTCACCCGGATGTCCCTGGCTTAACTGACTGCATATGTTGAGGAAACAACATGAATTGTGTTAATGGGATGGCCTGAACACACCAGTGTTGGGCTAATTGTGTTATTGTGTGAAAATGTGACTACAGAATGGAAAAAAGGATGTTATTGATTGTGATGAACTGTAAAAATTTAAATATATGAATTTGAAAATTCAGGCATTTTGAACACACTACAGGTGAACAGTTTTAAATATTTTAAGTGTTAGGATAATTATATTATCAAGAATAGACAGAAACCACTGGAATTCTCTCAATGTTCATTTTTACCTGCGAACACAAGGAGCCAATTTCAGCACTACAGCATAGAACAGAAATGTCTATCGAAACACTTTCTACAGCAGCTTTTGTAATACAACCTGGAATGTGATACAAAGTCTATAGTCATAACGAAGAGAGTTTATTTCATTCATGTTCTTTCCTCAGCATCACACCGTGTTGAGACAAGGACAGTCAATGGCTCCATGGTATCTTGTTTAGAGTACACTCAGTATAATTATAATGGTATTGTTATACAAACAGATTTAATAATAATAATGGTAAAAAATGTAAATCCAAATTTTTCTAACATTAAGTAACAGATATCAGCATCAAACCTCTCTGATAAATGACATTAAGACTAGTATTTTCTGTCAGACAGACAAAGTGTAGTAACATGAATGTTTTCTGAAAAAAGACATGTTATGGAAGATTAATGAAGGTAAAGATGATGTTTCTGTCAGAGGTGTCAAAAGTATTCACATTCATTACTCAAGTAGAAGTACAGATACTAGGTTTGACAAATACTTCTTTAGAAGTTGAAGTATCAACTCAAGTTTTTTATTCAAGTAAAAGTGTAAAAGTACTGGTTTCAAAACTACTTAAAGTATAAAAGTAAAAGTACTGTAAGGGGGGAAAAAATATATCAATATGCTTTTTCTAATTAGACGGCAAGTTTTAGAAACAATAAGCTCGTGGTACTTGTATGCACAGAGCTTGCAGCGCATTCGAAAAGAGCCCTAACCCAGCCAACCATTTCGAAAAATTCCAGGTATGGCCAGAAAGGTTGGCTGGTCTTCCTGGCTACCAACCTCCTCGGTGGTGCTGGGTTATGACATTTCACTTTAGTTCTCTTGACTCTCTCTCTACCACGGACATCTTCGTACTAGGCTACATACGTCTGTTATCTCTGCCACGGACATCTTCGTACTAGGCTACATACGTCTGCTATCTCTGCCACGGACATCTTCGTACTAGGCTACATACGTCTGCTATCTCTGCCACGGACATCTTCGTACTAAGCTACATACGTCTGCTATCTCTGCCACGGACATCTTCGTACTAAGCTACATACGTCTGCTATCTCTGACACGGACATCTTCGTACTAGGCTACATACGGATATCTTCGTACTAGGCTACATACGTCTGTTATCTCTGCCACAGACATCTTCGTACTAGGCTACATACGTCTGCTATCTCTGCCACGGACATCTTCGTACTAAGCTACATACGTCTTCTATCTCTGCCACGGACATCTTCGTACTAGGCTACATACGGACATCTTCGTACTAGGCTACATACGGACATCTTCGTACTAGGCTACATACGTCTGCTATCTCTGCCACGGACATCTTTGTACTAGGCTACATACGTCTGCTATCTCTGCCACGGACATCTTTGTACTAGGCTATATACGTCTGCTATCTCTGTCACAGACATCTTCGTACTAGGCTACATACGTCTGCTATCTCTGCCACAGACATCTTCGTACTAGGCTACATACGTCTGCTATCTCTGCCACGGACATCTTCGTACTAGGCTACATACGTCTGCTATCTCTGTCATGGACATCTTCGTACTAGGCTACATACGTCTGCTATCTCTGCCACAGACATCTTCATACTAGGCTATATACGTCTGCTATCTCTGCCACAGACATCTTCGTACTAGGCTACATACGTCTGCTATCTCTGCCACGGACATCTTCATACTAGGCTACATACGTCTGCTATATCTGTCATGGACATCTTCGTACTAGGCTACATACGTCTGCTATCTCTGCCACAGACATCTTCGTACTAGGCTACATACGTCTGCTATCTCTGCCACGGACATCTTCGTACTAGGCTACATACGTCTGCTATCTCTGTCATGGACATCTTCGTACTAGGCTACATACGTCTGCTATCTCTGCCACAGACATCTTCATACTAGGCTATATACGTCTGCTATCTCTGCCACAGACATCTTCGTACTAGGCTACATACGTCTGCTATCTCTGCCACGGACATCTTCATACTAGGCTACATACGTCTGCTATCTCTGTCATGGACATCTTCGTACTAGGCTACATACGTCTGCTATCTCTGCCACAGACATCTTCATACTAGGCTATATACGTCTGCTATCTCTGCCACAGACATCTTCGTACTAGGCTACATACGTCTGCTATCTCTGCCACGGACATCTTCATACTAGGCTACATACGTCTGCTATTTCCTTGCTGGAGTGTGATTTGTGTCATGTGCAGGTGCGATGGATCGCATACAAACCAATAGGGTGTCAGAATGCTACATGTTTATATTTCTCATCCAACCACAATCAACTTCACTCTATCCGGATGGTGCGATTCATCTGGATAGGTTTTTGTTTTTTATGTGTTTACTTGAACGATGACAAGCCAGAATGAAAACAAGCCAAACTGAAATAGGAGTACCAAGGCTATTTTTAATTGCATGAAAAAATGTAAGGAGTAGAAGTAAAAAGTCTGCTGTAAAATAATTACTGCAGTAAAGTATAGATACCCAAAGTTTCTACTTGAGTAAGGTAACAAAGTATTTGTACTTTGTTACTTGACACCTCTGGTTTCTGTCTGTTAGTGTCTCTCCTTAAAAACAGCAGCATCATAAACATCAAACATTTAGAGTTCAGAGCTCAAGTTGAACAGATGATTTTAGTTTGTGCTCCACTTGTGTTCAGTCTGTTCTTGTTTCTGACAGAATATAAACTGTGTAGGAGAGTCAGGGCGCCATCTGGTGGCACAATCCTCAACTCATCCTCAAAGAAACACATTTCTCACTCTTCATTGTTTCTCTTTTTGGTGAATGGTTCCCTGAAAGATCAGGGTCCATTTCAGAAAGCAGGTTTAGAGAAAACTCTGAGTTTGTTAACCGTGAGCAACCCTGCAACACTCTTTTTTTGTTATTGTGTTTTTGTTAGGGCTTTCGAAATAACGCGTTAATTTCGATTAATTAATCTGAGAAAAATTAGTGCGTTAAAAAAATTAATCGCAATTAATCCATTCCATATTGACCTTTCACCCGGAGCCATTCTGAGAGCATGTATGTAGCCTATTAAGAGACCAGAGTGCGCAGAACAGAAACATTGCTGGCTAGTTAACAGCTTAACAACTCAACAGCAGGTAACGTTAGCCTTCTGCTAGCTAGTAGTTGGATTAAACATGGTTAAAAAGCTGACAGCTGACGCTAAAGTTTGACTTTCTGCTGTTGTCGGAACACAGACGAGAGACGGTGCGTTCAATGAAGCTGGTAATCTACAGCCTCGCAGTGAATTCGTAATGAATTCGTAGTTGTTGTAAAATACACTTTTGAATTAATTTCCTCAGCATATTAGGTCATATTGTTGATTGTTTTATATATATATATATATATATATATATATATATATATATATATATATATATATAAATCCTAACCCTATCAAACATATATATACTTGAATGGGTAATAGATGCATTCTAATAATTCCCATGATTCCATGCAACTTCCCAACATCATCAGAAGTCTGTGTTACCATCCAGTGTTTAGGTTGAGAGACCCAGAGGGGCAGAAGGTTACATATTGTACGTTTAATGTCTGCAGTATTCAGGGTTCTTGTCTTCAGAGAATCAGATGTTTTCTTACAGTTAAAACAAAAAAGTGTATTGATCTGTAATTTTACCCACATCTACTTTATCTACACAAAGTACTTTCTCTTTGTAGTTACATAGCCAGACTACTTTATGAATGAGTGAACATGATTTCAATAAAAACAGACCCAGAGTTAAACTGTCACATGTTTTATTCAACAGGAGACACAAGTTACTCTGATTCACCAGGTAGTAACAGATTACTCCGATTCATCAGATAGTAACAGATTACTCTGATTCATAGGGTAGTAAGAGATTACTCTGATTCATCAGGTAGTAACAGATTACTCTGATTCATCAGATAGTAACAGATTACTCTGATTCATCAGGTAGTAACAGATTACTCTGATTCATCAGGTAGTAACAGATTACTCTGATTCATAGGGTAGTAAGAGATTACTCTGATTCATCAGGTAGTAACAGATTACTCTGATTCATCAGATAGTACCAGATTACTCTGATTCATCAGGTAGTAACAGATTACTCTGATTCATCAGATAGTAACAGATTACTCTGATTCATCAGGTAGTACCAGATTACTGACTTCCATGAAAGTGAACAGGAAGACCGTGTTCACATCTGACTATAACTCTTCTGTTGTTGCGAGCTACACCTTTGTACTGACAGTTGTAGGGAACGGCAGGTGGATTCTGCTTCACCAGGTTACAGTCAACTATGGTGAAAGTAGCTTTGCTGATTGTCATACCGTTGGAGCCATGTGGGTCTCCTCCTCCTACAGCACAGACGGCTTTCACATCCCCTGAGATAATGAAGGTGTTGATACTCTTGCAGCTGTTGCTGGGGTTCACTTGTGTGGGTGGGGTCACGATTTTTCTATCTTTCATAACCTGGGTACATTGGACAACAGTCATCCCAGCGGAGATATGCTTATGCTCAAACTTAGACCAACTCTGTCCGTCCACAGAGAGCACGGCAGCAGAGAGCAGCAGAACACCAGCAAAGAGAGAGATCTTCATGTTGATCTGGAGAACACAGAGTTATAACAGCTGTTAGAGATTTACTCTGACATATCTAACATCTCTTTATATTATCATATAACAGCTGTTAGAGACTTTACTCTGACATATCTAACATCTCTTTATATTATCATATAACAGCTGTTAGAGACTTTACTCTGACATATCTAACATCTCTTTATATTATCATATAACAGCTGTTAGAGACTTTACTCTGACATATGTAACATCTCTTTATATTATCATATAAAAGCTGTTAGAGACTTTACTCTGACATATCTAACATCTCTTTATATTATCATATAAAAGCTGTTAGAGACTTTACTCTGACATATGTAATATCTCTTTATATTATCATATAACAGCTGTTAGAGACTTTACTCTGACATATCTAACATCTCTTTATATTATCATATAAAAGATGTTAGAGACACTCAATATGCATCCACACACACACACACACACAGGCACAGACACACACAAACACACACAAAAGTGATGACTCGTGGCACACATGCAGACGTAGTGGTGGTCTGGTCTGGCTAACGAGGCCAACGTGTCGCTATAACAACGAGTTTGACAGACAGCCAGTCATCCAATCATGACAGTCACATACTGGGGAGCTTCATTCAAGTCACAGTTTGCGCTGTTGCCGCTGTGTAGCGTACTTGATAGTTAGACGGAAACGTGAAAACATTATATTATTTAATTGTATATCTAACAGCTAACATTCAAAATTATGAGTAAACAGAAGTCTTCCGAGTCATCAGGCCTCAAGACAAGTCTCAAGTCTTGAGTCCACATCTCTGCTACTTACCCCTTTGTGTTTGACCCGCCAGTGTCTGCACTCGTTTGTGAGCTTCTCTTTATATCAGACTTTTCTACAGTGGTTACCCAGCAGACAGGGAGGGAAAACTAGGTCACCAAAAAGCCACCTGTAACTTTTCCCTGCCTACGTCTGCAGAAACACATTATACTGTTTACTTTGGCTACGGAAGTGGTGGATACATATCAACTTTCTTATTAAGATCTCCCCCCTTTCTTGCTATTACAGTATGCCAATGCACCACACAGTCTGCAAAAATGTATGTTATGTAAGGGTTAATGGTCCAATATGTGGAAATTTCTCCTGTCTAGCGTTGAGATCTTACAACCCCAAATCAGAAGAAGTTGGGACAGTATGGAAAACACAAATAAAAGAAAGTAGTGATTTCTAAATGTACTTTGACTTGTATTTCATTGCAGACAATACAACAGCACATATTTTAATGTGTTCCTCATGATTTGTATTGTTTATTTTTCAAAAAAATTCCTATTTTGGTTCTTGCAACACATTTCAAAAAAGTTGGAACAGTAAAGCATTTACCACTTTGTAATGTTGCCATTCCTTTTCACAACACTTAAAAGACGTTTAGGGACTGAAGACACCAAGTGATGAAGTGTTTCAGGTGTAATTTTCTGGTGGTGCCCCACACTCATTTTTTAAACCAGAAGAGATTTATTACTTCAGGCCTCTCTTTACAGTGTTTAAATTCAGCTGTAAAAAGCAATTGAAGACTTTATTATTTAAATAGGTTGTCATGGCTGTCTGATTTTATGTAACTTGTATGCTTATGTCTTTTATTCATTGTATTACTTTTTAGTCACACCTTACTAAAGTATATTTGTGTGAGTGTGTGTGTGTGTGTGTCTGTGTGTGTTTGTGTGTGTGCATGCATGTGTGCATGTCTGTGTGTGTGTGTGTGTGTGTGTGTGTGTGTGTGTGTGTGTGTGTGTGTGTGTGTGTGTGTGTGTGTGTCTGTGTGTGTGTGTGCGTGCATGTGTGCGTGCATGCATGCGTGCATGCGTGTGTGATTCAAGCCTGTTAATTAATCCTAAACCTAAACTAAATTATAACTCGTTTGAATGCCTTGTTCTTAATCTTCAACATCCAACATGGAAAACAGTACAGCCAATTATATTTGTTGTTGTTTACCGAGCTCCAGGTCCGTATTCAGAATTTTTATCTGAATTCTCAGAGTTTTTATCATGTTTAGTCCTAAAATCAGACAAAGTACTTATTGTAGGTGATTTTAATTTTCACATGGACGTTGACAACGACAGCCTTAGTGTTGCTTTCAACTCACTATTAGATTCAATTGGTTTCAGTCAGAGTGTGCATAAGGCCACTCACTGTTTTAACCACACCCTCGACCTTGTGCTGGCATACGGCATCGAAATTGAAGATTTAATAGTATTTCCGCAGAATCGTTTATTATCAGACCATTTTTTAATAACTTTCGAATTCTTACTACTCGGCTACATGAAATCAGATAAAAGCTTCTACACTAGATGCCTATCTGACAGTGCTATAGCTACATTTAAGGAAGATATTCCAACAGCATTTAACTCAATGTCGTGCTTTAATATAACAGGACCTTTATGTTAACTTCAGTCCCTCCCAAATTGATAATTTTGTAGACAGTGCTACGGCCTGCCTACGGACGACTTTAGACTCTGTTGCTCCCCTCAAAAAGAAGACGAGGAAGCAAAGGAAACTAGCACCTTGGTATAACTCCCAAACTCGCAAACTAAAACAAATCTCGCGAAAACTTGAAAGTAAATGGCGTTCCACCAAACTGGAAGAATCACGTTTAGATTGGCAAGACAGTCTGAAAACCTATAGGAAGGCCCTCAGAAATGCCAGATCAGACTATCACTCATCAATAATAGAAGAAAATAAGAACAACCCAAGGTTTCTTTTCAGCACTGTAGCCAGGCTGACAGACAGTCACAGCTCTACTGAGCCATCTATTCCTATAGCTCTGAGTAGTGACAACTTCATGAGCTTCTTTGATGATAAAATTATAACAATTAGAGATAAAATTAACTCAACTTCAAACAGTTCACCTTCAAATGCAGGACTGCTAGAAGGAACGACAAGACCTGACATATACTTAGACTGCAGATATGATTAGTATGTCTTTATTAACAGGTTATGTACCGCAGTCATTTAAAGTAGCTGTGATAAAACCTATTCTGAAAAAACCCACCCTCGATCCTGAGGTCTTGGCTAACTATAGACCTATATCTAATCTTCCCTTCCTCTCCAAAATCCTTGAGAAGGTAGTTGCTAATCAGTTATGTGATTTCCTACATAGCAATAGTTTATTTGAGGACTTCCAGTCAGGATTTAGAAAGCATCATAGCACAGAGACGGCACTGGTGAAAATTACTAACAACCTTCTAACTGCTTCAGACAAAGGACTTGTCTCCATACTTGTCTTACTAGATCTTAGTGCTGCCTTTGACATTATTGACCATACCATCCTGTTACAGAGACGGGAACACTTAGTTGGTATTAAAGGAATCGCACTGAGCTGGTTTAAGTCCTATTTCTCTGATCGATCTCAATTTGTTAATGTTAATGACAAATCCTCCAAGTACACTAAAGTTAACCATGGCGTTCCACAAGGCTCAGTGCTTGGACCAATTCTATTCACCTTATATATGCTTCCTCTAGACAATATTATTAGGAAACATTCAATTAACTTTCACTGTTATGCTGATGACACCCAATTATACTTATCAATCAAACCAGATGAAATCAGTCAATTAGCTAAACTTCAAGCATGCATCAAAGATATAAAATCATGGATGACCCACAACTTTCTGATGCTAAACTCAAGCAAAACTGAGGTGATTGTGCTGGGATCTAAACAACTTAAAAACTTACTATCTAAGGTATACCCACCTTGGATGGTATTGCCCTGGGCTTCAGCACTACTGTCAGAAATCTAGGAGTTATTTTTGACCAGGATATATCCTTTAATGCCCACTTAAAACAAACCTCAAGAACAGCCTTTTTTCATCTTCGTAACATTGCCAAAATTAAGAACATCCTGTCTCAGAACGATGCTGAAAAACTAGTCCATGCATTCATTTCTTCCAGGCTGGACTACTGTTATTCCTTACTATCAGGATGCTCAAACAAGTCACTTAAGACTCTCCAGCTGATCCAGAATGCTGCAGCACGTGTTCTGACAAGAACTAAGAAAAGAGATCATATCACTCCCGTATTAGCTTCTCTGCATTGGCTCCCTGTAAAATCCAGGATTGAATTTAAAATCCTCCTCCTGACCTACAAAGCTCTAAATGGTCAAGCACCATCATATCTTGAAGAGCTCATGGTACCTTACTGTCCCACTAGAGCACTGCGCTCCCAGAATGCCGAGTTACTTGTGGTTCCTAGAGTCTCTAAAAGTAGAATGGGAGCCAGAGCCTTCAGCTATCAGGCTCCACTCCTGTGGAACCAGCTCCCAATCTGGGTCCGGGAGGCAGATACTGTCACCACATTTAAGAGTAAACTTAAGACTCTCCTCTTTGATAAAGCTTATAGTTAGGGAGTGAGGAGCTGCAGCATCTGCCTAGCCCGGCCCACCTGCTTCTCTGTCCCAGACCTGCTTGTTACTAACCTAGCTCTGGGGAGCTTGCTCCCCGGAGTCTTTCTGTTTCTTTTTCACCCAGGATGAAATCCCGTGATTAGAATGGCACCAAAATCATGGTTCCAGCTGTTGCCGTGGTTCTGCTGAAATACCCTGCTATGCCGTGCTGCTCCCTGCACTACTACAACCACTATTTCTAGCCACTGTTTATTATCTATACTGTGATGCACCCCAACGACACGTCAGACACCACCTACCAAGAGCCTGGATCTGTCACAGGTTTCTTCCTAAAAGGGAGTTTTTCCTTGCCACTGTTGCACTAGTGCTTGCTCTTGGGGGGATTTGTTGGGTTTTTTGT
>CM042435.1:1241803-1301803 GCA_023631565.1 Gymnocephalus cernua
CTTCTCCAAATCTGCCCAAATCTGCTCTCAGTGTAGTGTAGATGCAGTTTGAAAAACAGTTTGCAGTCTTTTTGTTATGTAGTAGAGTACAAGTAGATGGGCCAAAACTGATTCTGAACCTAAGTTGATATTCGGGCCGGATCAAAACCTGCGAGGGGCCGGGTTCAGGCCACAGGCCTCAAGTTTAACACATGGTCTAAACCAGGGGTCTTCAATATCCTGCAGTGACTCTGAGGACCCTCTAAGGGCCCCGGACGTCCAGCAGTGATCAATAAACTGCTTCTGTTTGTCAAAAGCTTTACATGAACGGCTTCATTGTTTGAAGGAAGTGGAATTTAACAAAGTACATTTACTTATATCTGAGGTACTTGTACTCAGAGGGAAATATTGTACTTTTAACTCCACTATATTCATCTGACAGCTGGGTAAAAAAAAATGTTCTCTCTTTAAATACGTAGAAAACAATTGTACAGAGTTTGGTTGATGGAAGAATCAGGAGCTTTGGCTAGGATTAGATTTATTGTGAAATATTTCCCAAAAACCAGAGGTGGAAATGAACTAAGTACATTTTCTCAAGTACTGTACTTACATACAAATTGAAGGGTACTTTAACTTTACTATAGTATTTAAAGTATTTTGGGACCCCGTCGAAAACGAGTTGATACATTTTAAGGGGTTTATCCTAATAATAAACAAATGTTCTCATTTCAAGACTTTTTAGTTCACTGCCCCACATTAATCAGTCATCAACCAAACTCTGTGCAATTTTCAGACTATTTAAGTAACTTTACATTTATATATCGGTAAATAACTCTGCTACTGTCATATTTAATGTTTTACTTATATATAATATTTAGTCTAACAAATTTGTCAAGCAGCCTTAAATAAAGCCAAGATGGGTAATACTTAATGTGAGGTACTTGTACTTTACTTGAGTTCTGCTCCTTTGTACTTGTACTCCTCTACATCTCAGAGGGAATCATTGTACTTTTTACTCCACTACATTAATCTGACAGCTTGTGGTTTCTCTCTTTAAATACGTGGAAAATTGTACAGAGTTTGGTTGGTGAAGGAATCAGGAGATTTTTATGAGATTGAATTTGATGTGAAAAACTTCCCAAAAACCGAAGGTGGAAATCAACTTTACTGACATTCAAGGTACTTGTACTTTACTTAAGCATTTTCCATGTTCTGCTACCTTCTACCCAGTGTTCGAATTATACGGTGAGCTTTGGGGGGTACAGCTATTTCAATAGATGACAGCATACACACATTTGCTTATTTATGACATCATTACGCAATAATTTGCATAAAGCTTAGTAGATGTGTCAGCAAAGTGGATAGTAAGAAATATAAATCTTTAGACCAAATAATCTCAAACTCCCAAAGGGACTGTTCTTTTTTTCTTAAAAAGGCTACCGGAGGAGTTTAGAGATCTTTACTCAAAATAGACTTTTAACCTCCCTCCACTCCTTTCCATCTTCTGTATTTTCTGTTATTGTCGTTATGCCGTAAACCATTTAAATCTGAGCATGCGCAATTCAATGCGACTCAAATCGTGTTGAGACTCACATCATGCAGTGACAGGGATAACAATAATAATAATTTGGATAACAGGCATGTCCCTGTGATGGCAAATTACATTTAACACTGTTAGGTTAGTGTGTTTAGATTATGGTTTAAACTTTATGGTTTCTGAATGTATAAAGCCCTGGCTGAGAGAGAAACTCTGAGGCCTTTCTCGAAGGTCTCCGGTCATCTGTTTATCCAAACAACCCTTGATAAGGGAACAGAGGCGCCATAAACTTTCTTATTAGACACAGTTTATTTTCTTCAACAGATGAGACTTCGAAGATGTTATGTCTTCCCCTGTCAACTAGGCCAAAGGGCTTGACATGACTCTTTGCTTTTTGATTTGTGTAAGATGGGTTTCTGAAGGAAACCAGGGAGGGGGGTTTGAGAATGACCATTTGTTTTAATCTGTATTGTGACTGTCTGTTTGAAGGTGAATTAGAGCGCTCTTGCATAGCCACCGAGGCGGATGTGTTACAGCGTTTCTCCATTGATCAATGAGAATAAACACTCAATAACCAGACTTTGATTTCTGCTCAATGGTCTTCATTTGTTTCACTACAAGCTTTAAACCTTTTATTTACTTATACCGTGTTGAACCGAGATAACTTCCACAACATCCCTCCCCAACAACACATTGATGCCTACTGCTGTGATTTGCTCTTGGAAAAAACATCCAATTTATCACTTTTATTTTCACAACCATATTGTACACAACTTAACCTCTGTGTTCTCATCGTACACATCACACTCCTCTGTTAACATCGTTGTGGAAACTAAATGCACACTTCCTGCATTACTTCAAATACTAAGTTACTCCTCTAGTAAACTAGTACTCACATGAAATAAAACAATAAAACATTGTGACCATTCAGCAAAGCACACTGGGTAATAACCCATAATGACAGCTGGCCCCGTCCAATCAGAGATTCAAAGTCTAAGCTAGAGAAGCTTTTCCCACCTCGGCCCCCCTACAGGTTGTCTCGTTGGAACTACAACTGGAAACTTTGTACATTGTTCTCCTGCTATTTCATCACTAAATTTACTTCTTTATGTGAGAAATCAACTATATAGAGCTCATGTATGGGCCGTTTTATGAAAATTGATGGCTATTGAAAGTGTGGTGGTTCAGAAGGTCAGAGAGACGGGAGGGGCTGCTCCTCATGTCACAGAACAGAAGAGAGAGGACACAGTGTTGGCAGCTACAAGAGAGAAATAAATACCTTGTGTGCTTGCCGGACAACACTGGCGTCTTTTCAACAGAAAGTCGCCAGGCCAGTTTTACCTGAGAAAAAGGTGTTCAGATGGACTGTGCGGTGGACAATATGGTTGATGTTTCACAAGCTTTTTTAGAAAATAAAACCAGACGGACCAGAGGTCATCAGAAATCAGCAGAGATTAAAGTTAATTCAGCCACTTCACCCGTACCAATATGTACGTTTTGACAGCTAGTGAAGTGATATCAAAGAACCAGTCTGAACGTGCCATAGAAATGGTACAGCCCAATGGGGGGTGACTCACTCCCCAGATGGGCTGTACCATTTCTTTTATTTTCATTTGAGGTTTTGAAAATTGTATTTCATTAGATTATTTCCTGAATTGTTAGTGATGGTAATACTGCATTTAAACAATTTTGGATAGGCTACAATTATATGTTATTAAAAATGTTTCCCCAATTACCCCCGTAATTTGAACAGTGCTTCTAGTTGTACTTCACTACATCTCAGAGGGACAATTCATCAGTCACCAACCAAACTCTGTGTATTTAAGTAACACCACAAAATGTCTCTCTCTCTCACACACACACACACACACACACACATACACAACTACTGGTACATTACTCTGATTTCAGTCATGGGTTTAGGGTTATTATATGGTTTTGTTTCCATTAAAACTTAAATATTTAGTCAAAAGATGCTCATTTATGCTGAACATAAGCAACATATATTTCCCTCTGAGATGTAGTGGAGTAGACGTAGAAAGGAGCAGAACATGGAAATACTCAAGGAAAGTAGGAAAGTACCCTACACATAGTACAAGTACCCCTAAATGTGTAGGCTACTTACAGGAAAGTTTCTTGTTTTGTTTTTGTATTATTCAGTCTTTTCTTTTCATAAAACTTTCTACTTTTACTCCACTTAGAAAGTAACAGTAGTCTCTTTGTAGTTACATAGCCAGACTACTTTATGAATGAGTGAACATGACTTCATTAAAAACAGACCCAGAGTTAAACTGTCACATGTTTTATTCAACTGGAGACACAAGTTACTCTGATTCATAGGGTAGTAACAGATTACTTTGATTCATAGGGTAGTAACAGATTACTCTGGTTCATCAGGTAGTAACAGATTACTATGAGTCATCAGGTAGTAACAGATTACTCTGGTTTGTCAGGTAGTAACAGATTACTCTGGTTCGTCAGGTAGTAACAGATTACTATGAGTCATCAGGTAGTAACAGATTACTCTGATTCATCAGGTAGTAACAGATTACTCTGGTTCATTCATCAGTTGATGATGGGATAACTTCTTTCATAGTGATCAGGATTCTTATTTTGATCACAACCAATTATAATTCTCCTGTTGCCACTATTGTTATTATCACCCGTGCAGTCACAGTTGGGAAAATACTTGTTCTCATTGCATTTGCATTCAACAACTCTAAAATTGAAGTCTTCACGGCTGATTCTCAGATTTTTATTATTTAATTTAATTGGCTCTCCTTCATCCCTACAGACTTTTGTGACTTCGTTATAACTCGCATCGATGAAGGAGTTTGTCTCCTTACACTTATTAGTTTTGACATCTTTGATGTTTCTTTCTTCTATCACAGCCTGACAGCGGTTACGATCCATCTTCTGGTAGATGTGCTGTCTCTTAAACTTTTCAACTGGAGTTTCTTGTCCATCGACAGGGAGCACGGCAGCAGAGAGCAGCAGAACACCAGCAAAGAGAGAGATCTTCATGTTGATCTGGAGAACACAGAGTTATAACAGCTGTTAGAGATTTACTCTGACATATCTAACATCTCTTTATATTATCATATAACAGCTGTTAGAGATTTACTCTGACATATCTAACATCTCTTTATATTATCATATAACAGCTGTTAGAGATTTACTCTGACATATCTAACATCTCTTTATATTACCATATAACAGCTGTTAGAGACTTTACTCTGACATATCTAACATCTCTTTATATTATCATATAAAAGCTGTTAGAGACTTTACTCTGACATATCTAACATCTCTTTATATTATCATATAAAAGCTGTTAGAGACTTTACTCTGACATATCTAACATCTCTTTATATTATCATATAACAGCTGTTAGAGACTTTACTCTGACATATCTAACATCTCTTTATATTATCATATGAAAGATGTTATAGAACTTAGTCTAAGATCCTTTATATCTAACATGAAATCACCATCACCAAACCCACCAGACTTCATGTAAATAATCATGTACTATATATTAATCACTACTTTTAGTGTGTATAGAGCCAGACTCCATGTAAATAATCAATACTTTTACATTACATTACATGTCATTTAGCTGACGCTTTTATCCAAAGCGACTTACAATTGCTATATATCAGAGGTCGCACGCCTCTGGAGCAACTAGTGGTTAAGTGTCTTGCTCAGGGACACATTGGTTGATGGATCATGGTGGGAATTGAACCCTTGTCTCCCACACCAAAGGCATGTGTCCTATCCACTGCGCCATCACCACCACTACCACCACCACTTTTAGCGTGTATAGAGCCAGACTCCATGTAAATAATCACTGTAAACAAAAAAGTCAAAAAAAGTGCCCAAAACGTTAAAAAAGTGACTAAATTGTATGGGGGGGTCATCGAATTGAATCATTAAAAACAAAATAAAATTTTGAAAACAGTTGTTCAAAAACTAACATTTTTTTTTTTGAAATGCGACCAAAACGGTAAATAAGTGACATAAATAATGGAATAAAACAACAATCGTCAAAAAGAACGTCATAAAAAAACATTGAAGAAGGTGATAAAATACTAAAAATTGGAGAAGAGTCAGAGTTAGATCTTACCAAAGAGTTGGTGTAGAAAGTTTCAGGTACGAAGGTCCAAAAATGTAGAAGTTTAAAATCTAAACTGCCCAAAGTCTGAAGATGAAGAAAAGCAGAACTCTGACACGATGCAAATCTGAAGAATATTCAGACAGAAATGAAATAATCTGCAGTCTTGTATTCTTCAACTGAGAGGGGTTGTCTCTGATATCAGACTATTCTACAGTGGTTACCCAGCAGACAGGGAGGGAAAACTAGGTCACCAAAAAGCCACCTGTAACTTTTCCCTGCCTACGTCTGCAGAAACACATTATACTGTTTACTTTGGCTACGGAAGTGGTGGATACATATCAACTTTCTTATCAATATCTCCCCCCTTTCTTGCTATTACAGTTTGTCAGTGAATCACAAAGTCTGCAAAAAGGTTATGTTATGTAAGGGTTAATGCCTGACGAGGTGTCCATTGTCAGGTATTAATGGAGCCAGCGATGCTTGAACCGTCCGACACCAAAGTCCATTAATATATGACAACGGACACCTCGAAGGGCATTAACCCGCTTATACCATGGTCACTTGCCAAATAACATATTTTTAAAAAATTGTATTTTAATTCGTTTTACAATCAAAATCTAAAGTTTTTCCTCACAATAACTCAGTTTCTCTTGTTACGCCTGAGGGTTTGACTAATACCTGGAACAATCATTCCCATCCCATAATATTCTCATGCAGTGCAAATGTTATTTACTCCTCCAGGAAATAGGAAGGACCTTAGATATGACTTGCCACCCTTAGCAACGGGAGATATTTATAGTCTGTCAGGGCTTACTCCCATCTTGGAGTAAGCCCTGACTGCAGTACACAGATCGTGGAGTGGCTGAACGTGGGTGGAGCTAAACGTTTGACTCCGCCCACTTGCCTGATAAGAAGAATGTGTGTCTGAGGGAAAAACACAGGACTTTCACCTCTTAATACATCCATGCTTTCACCTCAGAGACCGGGGCTTGTTTCCTGCAAGTCACGTTTGCTTTCCCTGTTGTTGTTTTCCTTCACCCAACCGTCCATTGCTGTCTCGCGTCCCCCAGAGACTGGGGGTCGTTTCCAACGGTCACGTCCCCCAGAGACCGGGGCTCCCACGGGTCACGTCCCCCAGAGAACGGGGCTCATGTCCCGCGGTCACGTCCCCCAGAGAACGGGGCTCATGTCCCGCGGTCACGTCCCCCAGAGAACGGGGCTCATTTCCCATGAGTCATGTTTGCTTTCCCCGTTCTTTTCTCCTTAGCCCAACCGTCCGTTGTTGCCTCGCGTCCCCCAGAGACTGGGGCTCATTTCCCGCAATTCACGTTTGCTTTCCCTGTTTTTATTTTCCTAATCCCAACCGGTTCTTCTTTTGCAAAACCCAACCCCATTCTTCTTTTCCTTTTTTATAATTAAAATATCATTATTTATTATACAACCCCAAATCAGAAAAAGTTGGGACAGTATGGAAAACACAAATAAAAAAAGAAAGTAGTGATTTCTAAATGTACTTTGACTTGTATTTCATTGCAGACAATACAACAGCACATCATTTAATGTGTTCTTCATGATTTTTATTGTTTTGTTTTTTCAAAAAAACTAAATTCCTATTTTGGTTCTTGCAACACATTTCAAAAAAAGTTGGAACAGTAAAGCATTTACCACTTTGTAATGTTGCCATTCCTTTTCACAACACTTAAAAGACGTTTAGGGACTGAAGACACCAAGTGATGAAGTGTTTCAGATGTAATTTTGTCCCATTCTTGCTGCAAACAAGTCTTAAGGTGGGCAACAGTACGGGTCTTCGTTGTTGCATTTTGCGCTTCAAAATGCGCCACACATTCTCTATTGGAGACAGGTCGGGACTGCAGGCAGGCCAGTCAAGTACCCGTATCCTCTTCCTCCGCAGCCAGGACTTTGTAATGTGTGCTGAATGTGGTTTTGCATTATCTTGTTGAAATATGCATGGACGTCCCTGGAAAATATGTCTTCTTGAAGGCAGCATATTGTGCTCTAAAATCTCTATGTACTTTTCAGCATTAATGGTGCCATCACAGAAGTGCAAGTTATGTTTGCCAAGGGCACTGACACAACCCCATACCATGACAGACGCTGGCTTTTGGACTTGTTGCTGGTAACAGTCTGGATGATCCTTTTCTTCTTTGGTACGGAGCACACGGCGTCCATTTCTCCCAAAAAATACCTGAAATACTGATTCATCTGACCACAGTACACGTTTCCACTGTGTGATGGTCCATCAGAGTGTTCAGAGTGTAACTTCTTACAGTGTGTGTGTTATCTCCATCCTGTGGTGTTCAGAGTGTAACTTCTTACAGTGTGTGCGTGTTAGCTCCACCCTGTGGTGTTCAGACGACGATGCACTGAAGCACCACACAGTTGTTTTAATGTAGCGCATTACTTTAGAAGAGAGTAACAGGTAGTAACAGATTACTCTGGTTCATCAGGTAGTAACAGATTACTCTGATTAATCAGGTAGTAACAGATTACTCTGATTAATTAGGTAGTAACAGATTACTCTGATTCATCAGGTGATAATTACAAGGGATATATACCATCTTCAAGGTGATAAGGATTGTTACTGGCATCACAATGTACTACAATGGTCCCGTAGCAATACTCCCCAGTATAAATACACGGAGGGCGTGCATGTGTATTGGTTAGGGTGCAGTCAACAACATTGAACATGCCCTGGCCTCTTAATCTTCCTCTAATATCACAGGTGGCTTTGACGTTCCTAAAACTACTTAAGATGAAGGTATTGACGTGCTTACAGTTGTTGTTTCTGTCTCTGATAGTTTTATCCCTTATCACATCGGTACATTGGGCAGGAGTCATTCTCGAGTAGATATGCTGTCTTGCAAACTTTTAAACTGGAGTTTCTCTGTCCACAGAGAGCACGGCAGCAGAGAGCAGCAGAACACCAGCAAAGAGAAAGATCTTCATGTTGATCTGGAGAACACAGAGTTATAACAGCTGTTAGAGACTTTACTCTGACATATCTAACATCTCTTTATATTATCATATAAAAGCTGTTAGAGACTTTACTCTGACATATCTAACATCTCTTTATATTATCATATAACAGCTGTTAGAGACTTTCCTCTGACATATCTAACATCTCTTTATATTATCATATAACAGCTGTTAGAGACTTTACTCTGACATATCTAACATCTCTTTATATTATCATATAAAAGCTGTTAGAGACTTTACTCTGACATATCTAACATCTCTTTATATTATCATATAACAGCTGTTAGAGACTTTACTCTGACATATCTAACATCTCTTTATATTATCATATAAAAGCTGTTAGAGACTTTACTCTGACATATGTAACATCTCTTTATATTATCATATAAAAGCTGTTAGAGACTTTACTCTGACATATCTAACATCTCTTTATATTATCATATAAAAGCTGTTAGAGTGTGTGTGTGTGTGTGTGTGTGTGTGTGTGTGTGTGTGTGTGTGTGCGTGTGTGTGTGTGTGTGTGTGTGTGTGTGTGTATGTTAGAGACACTCAATCACTGATACACAGTCAACAGCCAATCAGGGATCAGAGAATACTCTGACTATGATGCCACGTTCAGCCCCGACAACACGTAGCAACACGTTTATTTAAACTGTAATGGGGGGGGGGCTCTGCCTGTTTATTACCACGAGTTTACAGACACATCTCTGCTGATTGGCTATCATCTGGGACACACTAAAACCACAACTTAATATTGAATGCTGTTGAACAGCATTCCAAGTATTATTATTATTTGTGCACACAATACAATACCTGCACACAGGATTAAATATATTTCATATACAGGTTCAGCAGATTTCTTTCTGTAGAAGAAATCCATAAAGTCCTGATGCAGCGAGATAAAGTTAGACAGACAAACAAAACAATAAAGTGAAAATATAAACAAACTTTTGAGTTTTAGTTCTTGTGCCTGAACAGAATCAGAGAAGTTTACTCACAGGAATACGCACACACACACACACACACACACACACACACACACACACACACACACACACATACACACACACACACATGATATAAACATAGAGGGTTTAAATGTGTTGAAGACAGAATAATAATATAAAGTATATTTACCTGAATGACAGGAGAGAGATGAGTTCTAGCGTCAGCAGAAGAAGAGATACTTGGAATATCACATAACAAACAACTACATTACATCACAGTTAACGACATTACATCACATTTAACTATGTAACATCACATTAAACTACATTATAGCACAGTTAACTAAAAAAAGTGGCGACAAAACTATCAAAAAGCAGCGAGAAAAGTGTCAAAAAGGTTAAAAAAGAGCCGAAAAAGGATCAAAAGGATCAAAAAGGTGCAAAATGCAACAAAAACATCGATAACAATGTCCAAGAGTTACAAACATCAAAAGAAATGGCAAACCTTGAAAAATATGTGGGAAAAAGTGACTCAAATTTCGGAATTTGTTTTTCGAAAAAGTGACTGAAAATTCAACAAGTTGAATTAAAACTAATGTTAGGAGCCAGAGTCAGCGTTTACTCTTACCGTAGAGTTGGTGGAGAAAGCTCAGGTGTGAAGGTGCTGCTGTCCTTTGGTCGACTTGTTTTCAGTAAAAGGATTGCATGTTAAACTCTAAACTGCCCAAAGTCTGAAGATGAAGAAGAGCAGAACTCTGACACGATGTAAATCTGAAGAATGTTCAGACAGAGACTTATATCCTCCAACAGAGAGGGGTTGTCTCTGAAACAAACAGCTGAATATCATCTCCATATACAGTAACCATTCAGCTACAGGTTCAGACATCCCACCCACTGGTCCTAATATACAACCCCAAATCAGAAAAAGTTGGGACAGTATGAAAAACACAAATAAAAAAAGAAAGTAGTGATTTCTAAATGTACTTTGACTTGTATTTCATTGCAGACAATGTGAACACAAAATATTTCATGTTTTGTCTGGTCAACTTAATTTCATTTGTAAATATACATCCTTTCCTGTCATTCAGACCTGCAACACATTCCAAAAAAGGTTGGGACAGGAGCAATTTAGGGCTAGTAATCAGGTAAATTGGTTAAATAATGATGTGATTTGAAACAGGTGATGTCAACAGGTGATTGTAATTATGATTTGGTACAAAAGCAGCATCCAAGAAAGGTCTAGTCCTTTAGGAGCAAAGATGGGCCGAGGATCGCCAGTTTGCCAACAAATACATGAGAAAATTATTGAAATGTTTAAAAACAATGTTCCTCAAAGAAAGATAGGAAGACATTTGCTTATTTCACCTTCAACAGTGCATAACATAATTAAAAGATTCAAGGAATGAGGAGGAATTTCAGTACGTAAAGGACAAGGGCGCAAGCCTAAGCTGAACAACCGTGATCTCCGATCCCTCAGGCAGCACTGCATCAAGAATCGTCATTCATCTATAAGCGATATCACCAAATGGGCTCAGGACTACTTTGGCAAACCTTTGTCAAGTACCACAATACGTAGTTACAGCCACAAATGCCAGTTAAAACTGTACTGTGCCAAAAGGAAGCCCTATGTTAACAGTGTCCAGAAGCGCCGTCGACTTCTCTGGGCTCGGAGGCATCTGGGATGGACCATCACACAGTGGAAACGTGTACTGTGGTCAGATGAATCAGTATTTCAGGTATGTTTTGGGAGAAATGGACGCTGTGTGCTCCGGACCAAAGAAGAAAAGGATCATCCAGACTGTTACCAGCAACAAGTCCAAAAGCCAGGGTCTGTCGGTATGGGGTTGTGTCAGTGCCCTTGGCAAAGGTAACTTGCACTTCTGTGATAGCACCATTAATGCTGAAAAGTACATAGAGATTTTGGAGCACAATATGCTGAATTCAAGAAGACATCTTTTCCATGGACGTCCATGCCTATTTCAACAAGATAATGCAAAACCACATTCTGCACACATTACAAAGTCCTGGCTGCGGAGGAAGAGGATACGGGTACTTGACTGGCCTGCCTGTAGTCCCGACCTGTCTCCAATAGAGAATGTGTGGCGCATTTTGAAGCGCAAAATGCAACAACGAAGACCCCGTACTGTTGCCCACCTTAAGACTTGTTTGCAGCAAGAATGGGACAAAATTACACCTGAAACACTTCATCACTTGGTGTCTTCAGTCCCTAAACGTCTTTTAAGTGTTGTAAAAAGGAATGGCAACATTACAAAGTGGTAAATGCTTTACTGTTCCAACGTTTTTTGAAATGTGTTGCGATTTTTTTTTTTTAAACAAAAACAATAAAAATCATGAAGAACACATTAAATTATGTGCTGTTGTATTGTCTGCAATGAAATACAAGTCAAAGTACATTTAGAAATCACTACTTTCTTTTTTTATTTGTGTTTTCCATACTGTCCCAGCTTTTTCTAATTTGGGGTTGTAAATACACAAGTTACTGACGGTCAAAGACTAACGCGGAAAACCAAAAAGAGGAAGTTAAGATGTTGTTTTCACACTTTGTTCCGATGCAGCTTACTGTAAATGATGACCTACACAAATAGAGAAACATTAACTTTGAAAAATACTTTAAATTAAAAAAAATTTATATTATGAAACACAATACTGTAATACACAGACACAAAAACACACACACACACACATAAATACACATACACACACACATACTGCCTTCTTCATATGTATATTATTTAGTGTTCCATCTGACGGCAGCACAGACTGTTAGGGTTAAAAACCCTTTTCTGTAATAAAACACACAGCACAAAAAGATCACAAACAGATACTACAGTTTCTTTTACTGGCAAGGGGAGAGGTACATATCTCAACAGGACGCCACCTTTAATCTCCAACGAACCTCTTCCCTCACAGTGCTTCATTAAACAAGTCACATGCTTCGACAGCTCATGGGCGTGAGTTACAAGTGTGCCCGCATCGTATCAAACTTTAAGGATTACACTATAATAAAGTTACACACAGTGAAGTGATACAAAGTTCATTGCTATGGTAACTTCCCTAGCTCTAGGAGCGAACGCGCATGCTCGCGTCGACACAGCTGTAGTGGCTCCCTCGTGAGGGGAGAGGGAGCTGGAAGTTATGACATTTAGGCCAAAACAAAGAGAAAATGTTTTTCGATTTGCCAGCTTCAAATGTCTCTTGGTGCAAAGTGTGGATTAAGTATGGTTAGTGCTCAACAGAATACACAGTGTATTACAGAATGCAATATAATCACTCATCAATGATAACATATATATATTTTTCTAACACAGACTCTGCATACGATACAATACGATACAACTTTATTGTCAGCCAAGGCTGAAATTCTTTGTGCATCCCTGGGTAGCTCGTAAACCAAAGAGGACATACACATACGTATAAGCATGCATAAGATTAATAACACCAACAGACATACATGAAACATTACCACAAATGACATAAACTTCCAAATATTCCAGGAACAAAGAGAACATGTACACCAGAAAATGGCATAAACATACACACAGACTGTGATGGTTGTGTCCGGTTGGCTGTGAGTTTTTGTTTTCTTTCTTTCTCCTTCTTTGTTTACACTGTTAGTTTCTCCGTTGGCCCTGCCTCACTGCCCTCTGTGTTCTCCCCCTCCCTCTCCTGCCTTCTCCAGCCAGCTGACTGCGCACACCTGCTCTTCATCAGTATCCACTCTCCCGCCGTACACACCTGCCAGTCATCAACCACAATCAAGCTCTGCATTTAAACCCCGGATCTCCACTTCACCTTCGCTTGATCGTTGCTTCAGCCTCCTGGTGACAAGCTCTACAAGCTATCCTTGCACTAACCTGTTTCTGTCTGTTGCCCCGTGTAACCTGTCCTGCCTGATAAATCCTGTTATGATTTGATACTATAAATAAAATTGAATTGAATCTCTCCAGCTACCACACTCTGTACTTTTGGTCCATACTGGGACTTGAACCAGCAACCCTGTGGTTCACAACCGAACTCCCTACAGACTGAGCTACTGCCACCCTGAATAATATTATTATTATTATTATATAAAGATATGTCTTTTTCAACTTCTTCTGATACCACACACCCAACATAATCAGTATCAGTTGTTATTCCAGCAGCAGACTTTATACCTGGAGAGTTTGCAGCTGTCTCAGAGAGACTCCATGTCCTTGTGTTGTTCCTTCTAATCTGAGAGCTCCTTTTCAAGATGGCTCTCATCTCCTGTGATGTTGTGAGAGGTTTTTCTTTGCAGCAGGTGGGGTGTAGGGCAGAGACCAGCCAAAACGCTGCTGCAAGCAAACAGGTTTTTATTTTAGAGCAGTCTTTTTCAGAAAAACATCCAACTCAAAAGCTTACTGGGAGCAAACCAAATATCTTGACAAGGTCCTGTGGTGTCATTTATAAAACTGTGCTAGGATCCTTACTAAAAGTCTACATAAGCCCAACATGACATACGCTGTCAGGCTTTACTGTAAACAGATTTATTAAGCCATGCGTACGCACACCTGTAAGCAATATTCCCTTTATAAATCAGAGATGACCTACCAGTGTGGGTACGTGAATCAGCCTCTTATCCCGTCCTGTACACGCCCATTTTAACATTAAATAGTCAATGCAAAGCACCTCATGAATGCTGACACTGGCATGCATTGTTTTTTCGTAACGGTGAATCGTGGCGACAGGTGGGAAAAGAGCGAAAAAGTGCAACTCAGACTCTGAGATTGAAATACTTGTCTACTTGTATACCTTATTTGGTGGCCACAGCAGCGGGATCACCAATAAAAGAAGTTATGTGAGTGGAAACATGCTGCTGCTGCCATTAACCCTGCCAGTGAGACAGAGCACACTGTAGGAGAACTCAAGAATTCATTTGTTCGAAGTAAAGAATCTCATTCCTTCAAGGTGGAGGCAAAGAGGAAACTGTCCTCCCATTGCCAGAGTGTGGCTGCAACTGGTGGGGGCACACGTACACCTGAGCTCACAGCGATAGACAGTAAAATCACTGCTGTAATTGGAGAGACCAGCGTGTGTGGGATTGTGTCAGAAAAGGAGGGCGACACACCGACTTGACTTTGACCACAGAGGAACAAGTTAAACAGATTTTAAAGTTTTATTGTAAAGTGTGTGTGTGTGTGTGTGTGTGTGTGTGTGTGTGTGTGTGTGTGTGTGTGTTGGGTCAAACAAGTAATGAAATGGTTTGTTCACCAGTCCTTCCAGAGTCTGGAGCGGTGGGTGAACAGGAGGTTCTGAGGGGTCCTCTGCAGCGGCACAGCGTCCGGCTCCAATCAGCGGTAGTGGAAGTGGTCGGGTGCTCACTGACGCCGTCCTGCAGCTACAGAGAGACACAATAAACGCCATCAACCTCATTTCAAATGAGCTACAGCAGATGAGACAAGAGCTAAATTATTAAAAGATGTTAAAAGATTAACCTTGAACCTTTTTTGTCTTTCTTACAAACGCCGCATGACATCCTCACAAATTCTTGCCCCATGCCTCTTGTTGGGCAGGGGGCTGTGGTTCGGGGTCACCATGTTGGGGGAGGGGCGATACCGGTCCTCAGCGTCACATTGTGCAGAACACCACACACCCTGATTATTGCGCACACCTTTTCCGGGTGGTAAGGAAGTCTGCCACCTTATGCATCCAGAGCACGCCACTTAAGCAGGCCAATGGCACGCTCCACGACCGAGCGCGCACAAGAGTGGACCTCGTCGTAGCACATTTCCTCTGCGCTCTGTGGGTTAAAAATGGGCATGGACATGAAAGAATGGACATGCTTTCTATTTAAATCGGTATATTAGCCAGTCATCGTCGTGGTCCCTGAAGTATCTTTCTCTCCTGATTCTTCCATCAACGTAACGTCCTCCTGCAGGGCCAGCAGGGCCGTCATGCAGCATTACGCACGGTCACACCAGTATTTATGTTTACAACAATTTGTGATTAACACCTTGCCAAAATCACAGCATCAACTGGTGGTATCCCTTCCCCCCCCCCCGAGATACAATCTGAAGACCAAAGAAAGTCTAATAGGCAAACTCACTTTTCTTCATGCAGGTTTAGTTATGAACAGTAATAAAGTTCGGACTGATAACGAGGACATTAAGGGTAACGATTGCACGAGATCTTAACGGCTGTATTTTCAGACTTTGACATTTGATGATATATGCACAGTATTAAATACAGATATTTAGTTATTTACACTGTGTTCTGTAGTTATCTAATGGTAGGGTATTTGATGATATCCTGTATTCTATGCTGTCGGGCCGTCTCCTCCTCCTGCACTCCGTAGTGGACAATGTGACGGTGAGACAGCGGCGATTAAATATTAAGAACAAATGTTTATTTAAGATTTGAGTTGGAGGTGTTTATGGAACAATTATCATTCAGTACAAGCGCAAATAACACTGCTGGATTTAATCAGACAGACAAACAGGCAGAAACTTTTGGCAAGTTTTATTTTCAGACATTTTACAGACTCAAAGACATAACTTTAACAGAAATGTGATGAATCATTAAAATCTGGTTTCTGTAACAAACGATCATCTTCACTTTATTTGTTAATTCTCAGTTTCCTGTCTGGTACTTCCTGTCCAGACGGAGGCTAATTAGCACGAAGCTAACAGTGGTAACGTATTTTTATTCTGAACAAACTGAACCTTAAACTAAATAAATACAATCAAGCTGAACCAACAGAAACAGTCTGACTCTCCCGGTGCTCACAGGTGCATTATGGGTACTGTAGTGCTGGGCAGTGACTCGGCGCAGAGGGAGCGCTCGCTCTGTGGCGGGGGACATCCGGCAGGGCCCCGCAGAGTCTGCTTTAGGGCCGAACCTTCATACACGCCAGTGGCTGAACGCAGCGCTGAGCCGAGACACCTGAACGCACCGCTGAGCCGAGACACCTGAACGCACCGCTGAGGGGAGACACACAGGGAGAGAGAGAGTTACTGTGATGTCATTGAGGGACAGTTTGTGATACAGGATCAAACACATCCAATCATTAGAAAACAACATGAATACAGTAATACAGGCTCATCGTTGAGACACAGGTACTGAAACGCCAGAGGGGGATTATGGGATATGATCTGCCTGCTTAAATCATCTCACGTTAAATACATCAGAGAGATCGGTCAGAGTAGCGTCTGCAACTTCACCGCTCGAGTTGTTTTTGATCCTTTTGGTTCATAAAACTTACCAACTTACAAAAGGTCAAAGTAAATCACACACCTGGTCACATGACGGCTGCACAATGCGTCTTTTCTTTATCGTCATGGAGATATAGTAGTTGTGCATGAACACATCGTGAAAGACACTCAGAGATCATTGTGTAAGTTGAAAGAAAATATCAGCAGGAAAGTTGGAAATTATTTCAGTTTGTTGTATTTTATCTAGTGCTGTCAAATGATTAACATATTTTATGACAATTAATCGCACTAATGTCAGTTAACTCGTGATTAATCGCAATTTATCGTACATTTTTATCTATTCTAAATGTCCCTTGATGTCTTTTTCTCCCATTATATATTTTCTCATTTTAATTCTCTCATCAACATGAAAACTGGATCAGCTGCTTTGTGACAATGTTTTTTTTTTTTTTTATTGAAAACAACATTGTCATATACGTAGTGTTCAATTTCACACTAACATTCACACTTGGAGCTAATAATCTGTCACATTATGTAACGCTGTTACCTCCATTTCCCATTGCAAATAGTACTGCAGATAGTACTGCAGATAGTACTGCAGATAGTACTGCCTCATGCCTGAGGCAAGCGTGGCTGGTCATAGCGACTATGGTTCCCCCGACTCATTTCCTGGTTCTCCTTCTCCATAACCAACGTAAAGTCAAGGAGAGGGTTAACTTCTCCTGCAGCGTAGTCCAGCGGCGGGTTACCTGCTCTACGGCGAGGAGAAACTCAGCGGATCCACCTGGTTCATCTTCAGCTGGTTGTCAAGGATCTGGAAGATCTCCTGGATGTTCGGGACGTACCCCGACTGCAGCTTGGACCACACAGGGACATCTGAGAGGGGGGACAGGAAACAGAGTTACACCAGACAGGAAACAGTGTTACACAGGGCGTACCAGTCAGAGAGGGGACAGGAAACAACGTTACACACAGGGAGTAACGGTCTGAGAGGGGACAGGAAACAGCGTTACACAGGGAATACCAGTCAGAGAGGGGACAGGAAACAACGTTACACACAGGGAGTACCGGTCAGAGAGGGGACAGGAAACAACGTTACACACAGGGAGTACCAGTCAGAGAGGGGACAGGAAACAACGTTACACACAGGGAGTAACGGTCAGAGAGGGGACAGGAAACAACGTTACACACAGGGAGTACCAGTCAGAGAGGGGACAGGAAACAACGTTACACACAGGGAGTAACGGTCAGAGAGGGGACAGGAAACAGCGTTACACAGGGAATACCAGTCAGAGAGGGGACAGGAAACAACGTTACACACAGGGAGTAACGGTCAGAGAGGGGACAGGAAACAGTGTTACACCAGACAGGAAACAGTGTTACACAGGGAGTACCGGTCAGAGGGGGGACAGGAAACAGTGTTACACCAGACAGGAAACAGCGTTACACAGGGAGTACCAGTAAGAGAGGGGACAGGAAACATTAGGCTCGTTCAAGATGAACTGCGCCTCGCCTGTAAAGTAGACGAGAGCAGGCGGCAGCAGCGGGGGCGGTGACAAAAGTCCGCTGTGAAGTCGGACAGTTTCCAGCCACATCCAGCAGCCTGCAGGCTGGACAGGAAGTCACAGAAACACTGGTCTGATTCTGATTTAATAAAATGCTATCAGACCCAAATATCAGCTTGTACACAGTCTCCAGTTGTTCTTATTATGACAGAGTAGCTGTCAACATGCTCTACATATGATATGTTGCTGATTTTAATAACAGACTGTAGATGATCTGTAATCTGAACAGATTTAGTCTCTCTGACTTCTAAACATAACTATCAGCCACACAGCATGTGATTTGTACGGAATAAGCCTTTAAATCAGACACATAGCAGTTAAAATCCCTCAGATTCAAAATCAATAAAAAGTTTATATAAAACGTCATCATGTTGTCGATTCTGAACCAATCAGCTGTTAGATCAGCTGAGAAGCCGGCGTTCCCCAGCATGCCTTGTGTCCGCCTGGGTCTTGCAGTCGGTGAAAAGCAACTGCGCTACCTGCGTCTCAAACCTGCGGCCGCCTTGCTCTCGTGAGATTATCGTTGCTACGTATGCACGACGTCAGAGCAAGTCGGGATCAAGTCGGACACAAATCTAACCGGCATGCAACGGGCGGCGATCGCCGGTGATCGATTCTGCGCAGATCTGGCTCATCTCGAACGAGCCTAGCGTTACACAGGGAGTACCGGTCAGAGAGGGGACAGGAAACAGCGTTACACAGGGAGTACCTGTCATAGAGGAGACAGGAAACGGTGTTACACAGGGAGTACAGGTCAGAGAGGGGACAGGAAACAGCGTTACACAGGGAGTACCAGTCAGAGAGGAGACAGGAAACAGTGTTACACACAGGGAGTACCGGTCAGAGAGGGGACAGGAAACATTGCACACAGGGAGCACCAGTCAGAGAGGGGACAGGAAACAGCGTTACACAGGGAGCACCAGTCAGAGAGGGGACAGGAAACAGCGTTACACAGGGACTACCAGTCATAGAGGAGACAGGAAACAGTGTTACACAGGGAGTACCAGTCAGAGAGGGGACAGGAAACAGCGTTACACAGGGACTACCAGTCATAGAGGAGACAGGAAACAGTGTTACACAGGGAGCACCAGTCAGAGAGGGGACAGGAAACAGCGTTACACAGGGACTACCAGTCATAGAGGAGACAGGAAACAGTGTTACACAGGGACTACCAGTCATAGAGGAGACAGGAAACAGTGTTACACAGGGAGTACCAGTCAGAGAGGGGACAGGAAACAGCGTTACACAGGGACTACCAGTCAGAGAGGTGACAGGAAACAGCGTTACACAAGGAATACCAGTCAGAGAGGGGACTGGAAACAGCGTTACACAGGGAGTACCAGTCATAGAGGGGACAGGAAACAGCGTTACACACAGGGAATACCAGTCATAGAGGGGACAGGAAACAGCGTTACAAAGAGAGGGGACAGGAAACAGCGTTACACAGGGAGTACCAGTCAGAGAGGGGACTGGAAACAACGTTACACACAGGCAGTACCAGTCAGAGAGGTGACAGGAAACAGCGTTACACAAGGAATACCAGTCAGAGAGGGGACTGGAAACAGCGTTACACAGGGAGTACCAGTCATAGAGGGGACAGGAAACAGTAGGCTCGTTCAAGATGAACTGCGCCTCGCCTGTAAAGTGGACGAGAGCAGGCGGCAGCAGCGGGGGGGCGGTGACAAAAGTCCGCTGTGAAGTCGGACAGTTTCCAGCCACATCCAGCAGCCTGCAGGCTGGACAGGAAGTCACAGAAACACTGTGGTCCGATTCTGATTTAATAAAATGTTATCAGACCTATATATGATATATCAGCTTGTACACAGTGTCCAGTTGTTCTTATTATGATAGAGTAGCTGTCAAAATGCTCTACATGTGATCTGTTGCTGATTTTAATAACAACAACAGACCTAGATGATCCTAATCTGAACAGATTTAGTCTCTCTGACTTCCAAACATAACTGTCAGCATGTGTTCTGTACAGAATAAGCCTTTAAATCAGACACACAGCAGTTAAAATCCCTCTGATTCAAAATCAATAAAAAGTTTATATAAAACGTCATCATGTTGTCGATTCTGAACCAATCAGCTGTTAGATCAGCTGAGAGGCCGGCGTTTCCCAGCATGCCTTGTGTCCGCCTGGGTCTTGCAGTCGGTGAAAAGCAACTGCGCTACCTGCGTCTCAAACCTGCGGCCGCCTTGCTCTCGTGAGATCATCGTTGCTACGTGTGCATGACGTCAGAGCAAGTCGGGATCAAGTCGGACACAAATCTAACCGGCATGCAACGGGCGGCGATCGCCGGTGATCGATTCTGCGCAGATCTGGCTCATCTCGAACGAGCCTAGTGTTACACAGGGAGTACCGGTCAGAGAGGGGACAGGAAACAGCGTTACACACAGGGAGTACCGGTCAGAGAGGGGACAGGAAACAACGTTACACACAGGGAGTACCGGTCAGAGAGGGGACAGGAAACAGCGTTACACAGGGAGTACCAGTCAGAGAGGTGACAGGAAACAGCGTTACACACAGGGAGTACCGGTCAGAGAGGGGACAGGAAACAACGTTACACACAGGGAGTACCGGTCAGAGAGGGGACAGGAAACAGCGTTACAAAGAGAGGGGACAGGAAGTAGCAGGGAGGCCCTTGGCCAATGAGAACTCACCGTTGAGCGTGACTTCGAAGGCTCCGGTGGACAGGAAGTGAGTCTCCATCATGTTGCAGAGGAAGAAAGCCATCAGACAGGAGAAGATCTGTTAAACAACAAGAAACAGGTTAAATCTGTTGCCGTGGGGACCGGCTGGAGTCTGCGCTGCCGTGGGGACGGGCTGGAGCCTGCGTTGCCGGGATAACGTACTTTGTTGTCCTGACTCCAGGTCCAAGCTCGGGGAGTGTCGAGGCCGAAGAGAAGAAACGGATTCTGACCGCTGACGATCAGCAAGATGGAGACGAGCTTCAGGCAGGAGATCAGCTGACCCAGGACTCTGCAACAGGTTCATACAGGTTATACTGGTTTATACCTGACAACCAGTGTTTGAGTTATACCGTGATCTTCGGGGAGTACAGCCATTTCGACTGGTGGCGTCACTCTCCGTTTTCTATAGGTACAAGATACGGACAATATGTGCTCGGTACAGAGAGCGCCAGGAGCGGCGTGAACGTTAAAACCACAGGCACAGATTTAACTGGATTCAGCCACTTACTAACTTACATTTTTTTTCAGTACCCCCCAAACTATTATTTTCATCCCTTCTGGGAGGGTCCAAGTCTCATCTAGTTGTGGTCGGACCCCTCCCCCCAATACCCCCGTAATTCAGTGCTGACAATGGACACCTCATCAGGCATCAGCTCACCTGTTGAGGGGGGTGGGGGGGTAGTTTTCTCCCTCGATGTGGATGTCTGGATACAGCTGGCTGATCGCCCGGGAATACTCCTGAAACACTTTACTGTAGCCTCAGGAGATACTGAGAGAGAGAGTGAGGGAGAGGGAGAGAGAGAGAGAGAGGAACTGTTAGCTCGCTGATAGCACTACCTCACCGCTACAGTATCTACTGAGGCTAACTGTTAGCTCGCTGCTAGCACTAACTCACCAGTACATTATCTACTGATGCTAACTGTTAGCTCGCTGCTAGCACTAACTCACCAGTACATTATCTACTGAGGCTAACTGTTAGCTCGCTGCTAGCACTAACTCACCAGTACATTATCCACTGATGCTAACTGTTAGCTCGCTGCTAGCACTAACTCACCAGTACATTATCTACTGATGCTAACTGTTAGCTCGCTGCTAGCACTAACTCATAGATATATACACTAACTAGCCACTACATTATCCACTGATGCTAACTGTTAGCACTAACTCACCAGTACATTATACACTGATGCTAACTGTTAGCTCGCTGCTAGCACTAACTCACCAGTACATTATCTACTGATGCTAACTGTTAGCTCGCTGCTAGCACTAACTCACCAGTACATTATCTACTGATGCTAACCGTTAGCTCGCTGCTAGCAATAACTCACCAGTACTGGAACTTGAGCAGGGGCCCGGTGTACAGGGAGGGCTTGGCGGGTTTCCCGGACTCCGGGGACAGGCCGGGGCTGTCCGCTGATTGGCTGTGGGCCGCCTGCAATGCGCGCGGCGGGTTCGATCTGCCGACATAAACGTCTCGGACTGTGAGGGCCGTGAAGAGCAGCAGAGCCGCCAGCAAGCCGGCCTGGCTGTACTCCGCCATTTCTGCTGTCTATCAGCGATCTGACGTTGCGCCACTTCCGGCCAGACCCTTCAAAATAAGAGAGGAGCTGAGCAGGCTTGGTTCTTTTTTATCTTCTGTTTCAGAATTCAGTTAACATGTATTTCTCATTTTATACTGTTCATTTTGATTGTTTTTTTCTATAATGAGTTGGTTTAAACACGTTTTAATTGTCTTTTAACTCGTTATTTTCTCTGTGACGTCACATTCAGCCGCCACGCGGTAGTAAACAGAGTGACGTCATATCTGTGGGACGATCTGCTTGCCAGCCGGTGGATGGATGATTTGGAGCGACTGAAGGTGAAAGATTAAATAATAAAATCAGCAGAGACCCGGATATAGAGACCCAGATACACCTGATAGGTACGTTATAAGCAGTGTGTTAATATAGATGTGTGTGGTGTGATAGGTAGGTTATAATAAGCAGTGTGTGCAGATGTGTGATAGGTGTGTGTGTGTAGATATGTGTGATAGGTGTGTGTGTAGATGTGTGTGGTGTCCAGTCCTCTGACCACCACAGCATGGAGCTACCAGGCTGTGTGGCTGTACCACTGTTACTTCAGACCTCTAACACTGACTGGTGATTGATGTCTGTCCAACTGGCTGCTTTATTCCCTCATAATGTCCATATTTAATGCTGTCTTTATTCAACTGTACCCTCGCACTGCTGTAGAGTTTTTATATTACCATGTTTACATTAGACTATTTGCACTACTACCATGACACACCTTCTCATAGAGCACCTTACCATGCAGACACACACACACACACACACACACACACACACACACACACACACACACACACACACACACACTCTCACACACACACACACACAGACACACACACACACCGATATACACACACACACACATATACACACACACAGTTTCCTTTATTTAGTCTCAACTCGTCTTTCATTCACAGTTTGTCTCTCAATGTTTCAGGAATTGTCACCATGTTGAGCGTGGGGGGGGCGGTAAGGTGTGGCGTCCTGCAGCTTCCTGTACGAGGACTGTGTTCTGCGGCGTTCAACAGGAAGTCACGTCCGTCTGTGCACACCTGTCCTGCCACGCCACCTGCTGGACTCCCTGAAGTCTGCTGTCACATGTTACATGTCAGGACGCCGTCAGGAGTTGGTACGCTGTCGGGATTCGGGATGCTGTCAGGGTTTGGGACGCAATCAGGAGTCGGTACACTGTCAGGATTCGGGACTCTGTGCGGCGTCCGGAGGCTCTCCGGTGGCAGGCAGGATGGCGGTGACGGCGCGGCCGGCTGGTACGGCAGCCTCTCGGACTCGGCGCCCATTCACCTGTGTGAACACTTCCTGGTGAGCGCGCAGCAGCTGAGCGGACTGCCGTGGTGGCTGAGCATCGTCATGGCGACGCTTTCAGTCCGGACACTCATCACTCTGCCGCTCGCCGCCTACCAGATGGTTGTCATCTCCAAGGTGAGACACGAGAGACACGAGGGGAGGAAAGTGTTAACTACGGCTGCAAACATCTCTTAATTATTCTCATTTTCAGTGTTCTCGTGTTCTCGTGTTTATATTCTGTAGTTAGATTTAAATAAAATAAAGACGTGATGTTTTTACACTCAGGATATTTAGCTTTCACCACTTTAAAACTAGGGCTGGGCGATATGGCTGAAAACTATATCACGATATAAGTGTTTCATATCAGTCGATATCGATAATTATTGATATTTTTTATGACCTATTTAAAATAAGGACCAGGAGAAAAAAATGTATTCAATTTAAACATTTTTATTTTAAGCTTAACCTTCCTCCGATTTTAATCCCCTCAGTTATAAAAGCAGAAATGTCAACACAACTATGGAAAACACTCAAATAATTCAAATGTAAACATAAGTCTAAAATCACAATGAACACTTCTGGTGAATGAAGTGTTTTAAAATATGTGCAGTGTTTTGTAAACATAGGAGAAATTGAAATAAAACTGAGGTAGACTTTACATCTGTAACATAAAAAACAGACCTGATACAGTAACAGTTATTATTTTTCTCCGTCTAACAGTCACGGTACAGCCTAAACCGTACATGGTGGTGGGGGGGGGGGGGGGGGGTAACCTGGCTTCTCAACAGTGCTCAGCGGAAGCATGTCTTTGCCTATATGATATGCCACTGCCTCCGTTATTTATTTGTACCGTTTAGCTTTTACCGTCATGAGGCTCTGATGCAGAGTACCTCTCCTGGTGCTCTGATGCAGAGTACCTCTCCTGGTGCTCTGATGCAGAGTACCTCTCCGTGGTGCTCTGATGCAGAGTACCTCTCCGTGGTGCTCTGATGCAGAGTACCTCTCCGTGGTGCTCTGATGCAGAGTACCTCTCCTGGTGCTCTGATGCAGAGTACCTCTCCTGGTGCTCTGATGCAGAGTACATCTCCTGGTGCTCTGATGCAGAGTACCTCTCCGTGGTGCTCTGATGCAGAGTACCTCTCCGTGGTGCTCTGATGCAGAGTACCTCTCCTGGTGCTCTGCTGCTTGTGCGGAGCTGCAGATGTTGTTGGACGTTGCTGGCGAACACGGCTGTGCTCCAAAGGGTGAGCGCGGCTAAGGTGGTAAAACAGGTTTGCGGTGGGGACGGTGGTCTTGCATAATTTGCAGATGACATTGGTCTGACTACGGTCAGACTTATAAAATCCCAAAAATTGCCATACTGGCGAGCTGACGTTTCCCGTTTCATCAAGAACTTCCGCGCTCGCTGCAGCACGCATTTTCCACTTATCACTCCACGCCGGTTCTGTTATTGAAGAATTCAACACGAGACAACGATATGGCGCAACCAAACACAATACTGTTACGTGATTGGCTGTTAGTGTGTCACTCCCTATGTTGCTAGGCTACCAGAGATTGAGTGCCTTTGTTCATGCAACCAAACTTGCTTTGAAACCTCTGGTTTCTTCCGCCGAAGAAAAAAAAACTTTTATCGAACGCATTTTTTATTGATATTGATTACGTGTCTATCGCGATACATATCGTTATCGTTTTATCGCCCAGCCCTATTTAAAACTGAATGGATCAAAACAAACGGCATCCGTACACGTGATCCCATTTGTTGCGCCGTGTGGTCTCTTCTCCATCACGGTAACCATAGTAACCCCCAAGTGATGTGCAGGTGGAGGCGCTGCAGGCGGAGATCTCCGAGCTGGCGAAGAGGCTTCGATACGAAGTTTCAGTGCGAGCGAGAGAGAGAGGCTGGACGGAGAAACAGAGCCGGTAAGAAACCACGCAGACACGTAAAACCAGGCAGGTTTTAACGCTAACGGGTTAGGGGTTACCAGGGTTACCAGGGTTAGCGTTACTGGGTGTGTTCTGTCACAGGAAGTAGAATCAGTTGTTGTTGTCTGTTGTCAGGTTCCAGTTCCAGAAGAATCTGCGTCGTCTTGTCTCTCAGCTCTACGTCAGAGACAACTGTCACCCGTTCAAAGCCAGCGTTCTGGTCTGGGTCCAGCTGCCGCTGTGGGTCAGCCTGTCCCTGGCCCTCCGGAACCTCTCCCTCTACCGGCCTGGTAAGATACAACACAGCCTCTCTCTGTCACTATAACAATCTAACAGATGTGTGCAGATGTTGGGGATGATGTAACAGATGTGTGTGTGCAGATGTCGGGGCTGATGTAACAGATGTGTGTGTGTGCAGATGTTGGTGATGTAACAGATGTGTGTATGTGCAGACGTTGGGGCTGATGTAACAGATGTGTGTGTGCAGATGTTGGGGCTGATGTAACAGATGTGTGTGTGCAGATGTTGGGGCTGATGTAACAGATGTGTGTCTGCAGATGTTAGGGCTGATGTAACAGATGTGTGTGTAGATGATGGGGCTGATGTAACAGATGTGTGTGTGTGCAGATGTTGGGGCTGATGTAACAGATGTGTGTGTGTGTGCAGATGTTGGTGATGTAACAGATGTGTGTATGTGCAGACGTTGGGGCTGATGTAACAGATGTGTGTGTGCAGATGTTGGGGCTGATGTAACAGATGTGTGTGTGTGTGTGCAGATGTTGGTGATGTAACAGATGTGTGTATGTGCAGACGTTGGGGCTGATGTAACAGATGTATGTGTGCAGATGTTGGGGCTGATGTAACAGATGTGTGTCTGCAGATGTTGGGGCTGATGTAACAGATGTGTGTCTGCAGATGTTGGGGCTGATGTAACAGATGTGTGTCTGCAGATGTTGGGGCTGATGTAACAGATGTGTGTGTAGATGATGGGGCTGATGTAACAGATGTGTGTGTGTGTGCAGATGTTGGGGCTGATGTAACAGATGTGTGTGTGTGCAGATGTTGGGGCTGATGTAACAGATGTGTGTCTGCAGATGTTGGGGCTGATGTAACAGATGTGTGTGTGTGCAGATGTTGGGGCTGATGTAACAGATGTGTGTGTAGATGATGGGGCTGATGTAACAGATGTGTGTGTGTGCAGATGTTGGGGCTGATGTAACAGATGTGTGTGTGTGTAGATGTTAGGGCTGATGTAACAGATGTGTGTGTGCAGATGTTGGGGCTGATCTGACAGATGTGTGTGTGTGCAGATGTTGGGGCTGATGTAACAGATGTGTGTGTGCAGATGATGGGGCTAATGTAACAGATGTGTGTGTGTGCAGATGTTGGGGCTGATGTAACAGATGTGTGTGTGTGTGTGTGTGTGTGTGTGCAGATGTTGGGGCTGATGTAACAGATGTGTGTGTGTGCAGATGTTGGGGCTGATCTGACAGATGTGTGTGTGTGCAGATTTTGGGGCTGATCTGACAGATGTGTGTGTGTGTGCAGACGTTGGGACTGATGTAACAGATGTGTGTGTGTGTGCAGACGTTGGGACTGATGTAACAGATGTGTGTGTTTGCAGATGTTGGGGCTGATGTAACAGATGTGTGTGTGTGCAGACGTTGGGACTGATGTAACAGATGTGTGTGTTTGCAGATGTTGGGGCTGATGTAACAGATGTGTGTGTGTGCAGATGTTGGGGCTGATGTAACAAGTGTTTGTGCAGATGTTGGGGCTGATGTAACAGATGTGTGTGTGCAGATGTTGGGGCTGATCTGACAGATGTGTGTGTGCAGATGTTGGGGCTGATCTGGCGGCGGGTGGCGCTCTCTGGTTCCCGGACCTCACCGTTCCCGACTCCAGCTGGATGCTTCCGGTGTGTCTGGGACTCACCAACCTGCTCGTCGTAGAGGTACCTGGCGTGGGGTTAGGGTTAGTCACCTGACCTGATGATGTAATGGGGTTAGGGGTAGTCACCTGACCTGATGATGTAATGGGGTTAGGTTAGTCACCTGACCTGATGATGTAATGGGGTTAGGGTTAGTGGGGGTTAGTCACCTAATCTGATGATGTAATGGGGTTAGGGTTAGTGGGGGTCAGAGTCACCTGACCTGATGATGTAATGGGGTTAGGGGTAGTCACCTGACCTGATGATGTAATGGGGTTAGGTTAGTCACCTGACCTGATGATGTAATGGGGTTAGGGTTAGTGGGGGTTAGTCACCTAATCTGATGATGTAATGGGGTTAGGGTTAGTGGGGGTCAGAGTCACCTGACCTGATGATGTAATGGGGTTAGGGTTAGTCTGGGTTAGAGTCACCTGACCTGATGATGTAATGGGGTTAGGGTTAGTGGGGGTTAAAGTCACCTGACCTGATGATGTAATGGGGTTAGGGTTAGTGGGGGTTAGTCACCTGACCTGATGATGTAATGGGGTTAGGGTTAGTCGGGGTCAGAGTCACCTGACCTGATGATGTAATGGGGTTAGGGTTAGTCGGTGTCAGGGTCACCTGACCTGATGATGTAATGGGGGTTAGGGTTAGTGGGGGTTAGTCACCTGACTTGATGATGTAATGGGGTTCGGGTTAGTCAGGGTTAGAGTCACCTGACCTGATGATGTAATGGGGGTTAGGGTTAGTCTGGGTTAGAGTCACCTGACCTGATGATGTAATGGGGGTTAGGGTTAGTCTGGGTTAGAGTCACCTGACCTGATGATGTAATGGGGTTAGGGGTTAGTCGGGGTCAGAGTCACCTGACCTGATGATGTAATGGGGTTAGGGTTAGTCGGGGTTAGAATCACCTGACCTGATGATGTATTGGGGTTAGTCATGGTTAGAGTCACCTGACCTGATGATGTAATGCAACCTCACGCTGCTCTCTTCTGCTTCAGGTGTTTTCTCTCCAGAGAGTCAACCCGTCTCGTGTTCAGAAGATTGTGACCAACGCCGTCCGAGCGTTCTCGCTGTTGATGATTCCCATCGCTGCAACCGTTCCCTCTGTGAGTATCTGACCACATCAGCTGATTGGTTCATTCAGATCAGAAGCTTGTAGAGACACTCTCTGTCCCTATTGGTTCAGGTAGAGTAGGACGCCGTGCCCTCTGTCCCTATTGGTTCAGGTAGAGTAGGACGCCGTGCCCTCTGTCCCTATTGGTTCAGGTAGAGTAGGACGCCGTGCTCTCTGTCCCTATTGGTTCAGGTAGAGTAGGGCGCCGTGCCCTCTGTCCCTATTGGTTCAGGTAGAGTAGGACGCCGTGCTCTCTGTCCCTATTGGTTCAGGTAGAGTAGGACGCCATGCTCTCTGTTTAGGTGCAGACAGAAGAATGCAGCGTTTTCATACTGGGAGATCAGATCTTAGTCTGCGAACGTGTCGGGTCGAGTTCGCTCAGCGTTGGCACATTCCTGTCTCGTTCATCAGATGGAACCCAGCAGACGTGTTGGCTCTGAGGTCTCACGTCTGGCAGCTGCTGGTTGGTTCATGATCAGACACGATTCCCTCTCCCAGCGTCTGCAGACAGCCGTGGACTTCAACCGGTCACTCGCCCTCCGTGGTTAGTGCGTCGTCGTAGATACCAATCCCAGATTGCCGCTGTCACGTGCAGACGGCGGCTAGAGATTGCAGCTGTTTGCAGACGCTGGCCGTGTGTCCGAGTGTCCATGGCGTGGGAAGTCTGCCTGGCAGGATGTCTCTCTGATGTAACCCGCCGGTCCTCGCTGATACAGAGACGTGAGGCACGCGTCTCTGCGAGTGACATAATAATGTAATTACTGCCGCTGCCAGACCTCAGCCTCCGTCTGACTGCAACTAACAATGACCTCACTTCCTTCCTGCCTCTGATGTCACTTTGTTTCCCCCCCAGTCCATGGCTCTCTACTGGTTTACCTCCAGCCTGGTGGGATTCAGCCATAACCTCATCCTTCGTTCTCCTGCCGTCCACAAACTCCTCAGACTCCAAACTCCTCGATCAGACTCTCCGTACAGAGACCTGCTGTCTGCCTTCATCACCAAGTACTGCAGATAATCACAGAGTACTGCAAGTACACGTTAAATACTTCACACACCAGACTCTCCGTACAGAGACCTGCTGTCTGCCTTCATCACCAAGTACTGCAGATAATCACAGAGTACTGCAAGTACACATTAAATACTTCACACACCATACTCTCCATACACAGACCTGCTGTCTGCCTTCATCACCAAGTACTGCAGATAATCACAGAGTACTGCAAGTACACATTAAATACTTCACACACCATACTCTCCATACACAGACCTGCTGTCTGCCTTCATCACCAAGTACTGCAGATAATCACAGAGTACTGCAAGTAATCACAGAGTACTGCAGGTAAACACAGAGTACTGTAGGTAAACAAGTACTGCAGGTAAACACAGAATACTGTAGGTAAACACAGAGTACTGCAGGTAAACACAGAGTACTGCAGGTAAACAGAGTACTGCAGGTAAACACAGAGTACTGTAGGTAAACACAGAGTACTGCAGGTAAACACAGAGTACTGCAGGTAAACACAGAGTACTATAGTTATTTAAATAATTAAAGAGTGATAAATAATTCCAGTATGAGATCATGGACCTCTATCTTCCTGTTTCTCTCTGAACTGAACAGTCAAATATATAATATAAACGTGTGTGTGTGTGTGTGTGTGTGTGTGTGTGTGTGTGTGTGTGTGTGTGTGTGTGAGTATGAGGAGATGTAAGTGTGTGTGTCTGTGAGCTTCATCCTGTTTCCGTGGGAACTAACTTGAACCAATAACAGGAAGAAGAGCTGAGCTCTGACTCTGGAACATTTCCTCACAAACAAACTCTAATAATAACTAATACATACCACTCTGTTCTGGTGTTTATAAATATATAATATAATAACTCTGATAAATACTCTGTTCCGATGTTTATGAATATATAATATAATAATATAAATACTCTGTTCTGGTGTTGATGAATATATAATATAATAACTAATAAATACTCTGTTCCGATGTTTATGAATATATAATATAATAATATAAATACTCTGTTCTGTTCTGGTGTTTATAAATATATAATAACTAATAAATACTCAGCGATGTTTCATCTGTTGGTAAATAAAACTCATGTTTATATGTTTTATTTTCATATTAAACACGTTTTGAATCTGTAAAATCTTTGTTCTGTTTGATTTAATGTAATGAAATTATTACTAATATTAGGAGTAATAATAATAGTGCGTTCAGTTCCCGGATGGGAAACTTGATCTGCCGTCAGGAGTTAAAGTACAAATACAGCAAATGAAGTATTAAGATGTTCCATAGTTTACACATACTACTGCAGGAGGTCTCTGTAAAATGTTGACGAGCTCAGTACATATACATACATACACATACATACATATACACACCTATACATACATATGCGTACCTATACATACATATATACATACATATACACATACATACATATACATACCTATACATACATATGCGTACCTATACATACATATACATACATTTTGGAATTGGAAATGTATTTATTTAAAACAGGGACAATGCACAAATACACATTACATTTGAAATACAAGAGAACATGTCTTGGGCTGGTTATAGCAAGAGTTGCTAATTTCCACCTGTAGTCCCTGGGCAGGTATGACCATTTTAGAAAAAGCTGTTTTAAAAAGATATTTACCAGGACTATAGATTACATGGTGTCCATAGTAATTAAAAATAAGGAGTTTAGCAAAACAGGGTGCCAGCAGCCCACTCACTAAGCCCCCCCCCCCCGCCCCCACACACACAGAAGCAGCAGCTTAGAATACAGTCCAACTCTGTTTCACTCATTCATCCATGGACACACACACACACACACACACACACACAGTATCCTATAGATGTGTGCTGCTTACTTACTCAACAACCAACTGTTTGTTAGGCATGAGAAAGTCTGGGAATTTGTACATAAGTTATATTCCGTGAGAAGGGCATTCCACTGACTAATGGTCCCACATGAGAAAGAGGAACTTATACATATACATATACATATACATATACATACATATATACATATACATACCTATACATACATATATACGTGTTTTTTTACTAACACTAAATCATTTCACACATGCTGGATTTTATTTCTGCTTCCTCTCTCTACCTCTCTTCTCCCTCCCTCTCTCCCTCCCTCTGTTCTTCCTCTCTCTCTCTCCCTCCCTCCCTCACCCTCTCTCACTCTCTTTCCCTCCCTCACTCTCCCTCCCTCTGTTCTCTCCCTCACTCTCCCTCCCTCTGTTCTCCCTCCTCTCTCTCTCTCCCTCCCTCTCCCTCTCTCTCTCTCTCTCCCTCCCTCTGTTCTTCCTCTCTCTCCCTCCCTCCCTCTCCCTCTCTCTCTCTCTCTCCCTCCCTCACTCTCCCTCCCTCTGTTCTCTCCCTCACTCTCCCTCCCTCTGTTCTCCCTCCTCTCTCTCTCTCCCTCCCTCCCTCTCCCTCTCTCTCTCTCTCTACCTCTGTTTTCTCCCTCCCTCCCTCTGTTCTCCCTCTCTCATACCTCTCTCCCTCCCTCCCTTCCTCTCCCCCTCCCTCCCTCTGTTCTTCCTCCTCTTTCCCTCCTCTATCCTCCCTCCCTCTCCCTCCTCTCTCCTCCCTCCCTTTCTCCCTCCCCTCTGTCTGGATGAGAGGAGGAGTCTCTCTCCCTCTCCCTCCCTCTGTTCTCTCTCCCTCTCTCTCCCTCTCTCTCTCCCTCTCTCTCTCCCTCTCACCTCCCCCTCCCTCCCTCTGTTCTCTCTCCCTCCCCTCTGTCAGGATGAGAGGAGGAGTCTCTCTCTCCCTCCCAGATCAGAGTCAGTCTGCACCCTTTAGTTGAGAGTAGCAGCAGTTTTCCTGACTTCTCCATCATGAAGTCTTTGACCCTGTGTGTGTCACTGGTTCCTGTTCTGGTTCTGGTTCTTGTCCCGGGTCTCTGGGTCCGGGTCTCTGCGGCTCCGGGTTGTGGCCCGTGTGACCCGGATCAGTGCGCGGCTCTCCCGGCGGCTGGCTGCGCTGCGGGATCTCTCCGGGACTCCTGCGGCTGCTGCTCGGTGTGTGCAGCCGCGGAGGGAGAGCCGTGCGGCGGGCGCCGGGCGGCAGCGCGCCGCTGCGGCGCCGGGCTGGAGTGCGTCAAAAGCGACGAGGACAAGAAGAAGAAGCTGGGAGTGTGTGTCTGCAAGAGCAACTACGAAGTCTGCGGCAGCGACGCGCTGACGTACAGCAACGGCTGCGCACTGCGAAGCGCCAGCCTGGCAGCCGAGAAACAGGGCAAAGAACCAATCAGCATCCAGACCAAAGGCCGCTGCCCCACAGGTGAGTCTGACATCACACAGATGACACCCATAGATCTATAGATACTGTATACGTATATAGATCTGTCCATACTGTATATATGTATATATATATATATATATATATATATATATATATATATATATATATATATATATATATTGTATATATATATATATATATATATATATATATATATATATATATATATATATATTGTATTGTAATAAATTGTAATCCATAACTTGTGTTTCATCTCATGAACTGATTGTTTGTGTTATTATATATATTTAATCTGTAACTCCCCCGACGGAGCTCGTCTGTCTCCGCGTATCAGAGCAGAGTATCAGTCACTGCAGCAACATACTATAATAATACAACATCTGTATTTATATCCTACATTTAAAACAACATCAGTGCTTTACAACTGAGGCCTCAATGCAGATCGACTGCTTTTAAAAATATATATATTTATTGAAGGAATCATTTATGCAGGATAACAACAAGAGTTTTCCCTCGGGGCTTTCTGAAAATGTCAAAGCCTATGCCCCCCCCCCCCCCCCCCCCCCCCCCCGTCTGCCCCCACCCCAACCCTCCTCCCCCTCCACCCCCACCCTGCGTGACTCTGACAGTAACAGACGCTGACTGATGATAATCCATCTTCATCCCTCTCAAAACACGGAATTCCTTTCTACATTAAACTCACACTGAGCACGCTCAGAGCAAACACACACACACACACACACACACACACCCAGAGCTAGCTGAATTCCTCAGGTCAGCAGTATGACAGATTCCTGCGACCTGTTTCATCCTGTTAGAAACTTTCCATTCAACTAAACTTCATGTTGATTATCACTCGTTTACTGCCTGTCTGTCTGTCTGTCTGTCTGTCTGTCTCTCTGCCTGTCTGTCTGTCTGCAGCCCCAGTGATCGCCTCTCTAACCTGTCCCGTCTCTCTAACCTGTCCCGTCTCTCTAACCTGTCTCTCTAACCTGTCTGTCTGCCTGTGTGTCTGCAGCCCCAGTGATCGTGTCTCTAACCTGTCTGTCTGCAGCCCCAGTGACCGTCTCTCTAACCTGTCTGTCTGCAGCCCCAGTGACCGTCTCTCTAACCTGTCTGTCTGCAGCCCCAGTGATCGTCTCTCTAACCTGTCTGTCTGCCTGCAGCCCCAGTGACCGTCTCTCTAACCTGTCTGTCTCTCTAACCTGTCTGTCTGCAGCCCCAGTGATCGTCTCTCTAACCTGTCTGTCTATCTGCAGCCCCAGTGATCGTCTCTCTAACCTGTCTCTCTAACCTGTCTGTCTGCTTGTCTGTCTGCAGCCCCAGTGATCGTCTCTCCCCCTGGTGAGGTGTATAATGTGTCTGGTTCTCAGGTGTATCTGAGCTGTGAGGCGGTGGGCGTTCCCACTCCGGTCCTCACCTGGAAGAAGGTAAAGCTCCCTCTCTGTACCCAGTCTACCCAGGGGCGGGGCTAGAGGGGGGGGGGGGGGGTGTTATGCAGTGAGTGAATTAATGATGAATGTGATCTTTTATTTAGCAGAATTACATTGTGATCTGACATTTACTATATTTATAAGCAGGTTTTCTATACCCCCCCTGACTGATTATTGGTCCCCCCTGTGCCCGCCCACCTGGAATCGCCCCTGAGTCTACCATCTCCCACATGTTGTCTGTCTGCCAGTTTGACCTCTTATTTAAATATAAATATGATCTGCAGACTTTAAGCGTGACTCCTCTGCGCTCCACTTCCTGTTTGCTGCTGGCGTGACTACTCTGCGCTCCACTTCCTGTTTCCTGCTGCAGTTTGTAGAAACAATAAGAGTCTGAAACAGGAAACCAGTTCAACCCTTTCCCTCCTAAGAAACTCTAATGTGTAATATAATATGTCATATGTCATTGTGATGATGTGTCATATGTCAGGCTGTTGATGTGTCAGCTGGTGACTTTATATTAGTTTGAGAGGAGAACGAGCTGCAGCATGTTTATGAATCTGAACTACATGTCCGTCGTGAGTTTCTACAGATTCTCCAACTGACAGAAACTAAATGTTGAATAAAAACTAAACTGTTTATCTGCCGACCCAACGTAGAAACACTCAGAGTTTAGAATAGTAGTAGAACAGTAGAATTTATGAATCCAGGATAACTGATAAAGCGAGACTTGACCTAGTCCAATCTGAGGAGGAGCGACTAGGTCGAGTCAGGCTGAGGAGGAGCTAGTTAGGAGCAGGCTAGCTGTTAGCCTGGTCAGGAGCAGGCTAGCTGTTAGCTTGGTCTGGAGCAGGCTAGCTGTTAGCCTGGTCAGGAGCAGGCTAGCTGTTACCCTGGTCAGGAGCAGGCTAGCTTTTACTCTGGTCAGGAGCAGGCTAGCTGTTAGGTTGGTCTGGAGCAGGCTAGCTATTAGCCTGGTCAGGGGCAGGCTAGCTGTTAGCCTGGTCAGGAGCAGGCTAGCTGTTACCCTGGTCAGGAGCAGGCTAGCTTTTACTCTGGTCAGGAGCAGGCTAGCTGTTAGGTTGGTCTGGAGCAGGCTAGCTATTAGCCTGGTCAGGGGCAGGCTAGCTGTTAGCCTGGTTTGTGCAACCAAGTCAAGGCTAAATGAATCCGGGATAACTGAAATATCCCGGGTTTATCCCTTATGCTGGTTGTGTGTAATGTCTCTCAGGTACTGGGAGGGAAGAAGAGGGAGGAGCTTCTTCCTGGAGACAAAGATAACCTGGCGATCCAGACGAGAGGAGGACCGGAGAAACACGAAGTCACCGGCTGGGTCCTGGTCAGTTTATATACATGATACTGTATATACTTTATATACATACATATATATATAAATATATACACACACACATTTATATATACATTATATATACATTTATATATACATTATATGCGTATATATACATATATACATTTATATATTCATTATACTGTATATACATTATGTAAATATACATTATATATACATGATATATATATTATAAACACACAGACACTTGTGAAAAGATTTTAAACTAATTTAAATAAACCTCTAGATGTTAACACATCTCCTCCGCCAAATTCTGCCTATGAGAGCGCAGGAAGTGATGTCATGCCTCTAGCAGCATGTTGGACCAATCAGCATCCCTGCTGTGTTTTTATTCCAGATCTCCCCTCTGACTGAAGAAGACGAGGGATCGTACGAGTGTCACGCTGCCAACGCTAAAGGAGAAGCTTCGGCCGTCGGCGCCATCCGCCTCGTCCGGTCCATCCATGACATTGTCAAGACAGGTAACCACGGCAACACTGACACACAGAGGTAACCACAGCAACACAGACACGCACAGGTACTACTATAACACAGACACACACAGGTACTACTATATCACAGACACACACAGGTACTACTTTTGAAAGTCTGCTTCCTGCTTCTTACAGTGCAGATGCTTTGCTGCTTGCTCCTGCCTCTGCTTGCATATTTCTGCTGATAATCTTGCTTTTCCTCTGAGAGAAACTATGAGCAGCGGCTCTTGGATACTCATAAATCACTGGACTATACACTTTTTCTAGACATAGTAGGCTATTGCCATATTTAATAATTTCTCTGCGTGAGCATGGCCTACCAATAGCTCAAGCCTGTACTGCAGACTGGAAACGTGGTACTTAGCTAAAGCTAATTAGCAGCAAGATGCCTCACCTTCTCCGTGGATGACTACTACAAACTTCTTCAGAAGATTGCAGTTCTGGAAACCAAAATTCAAGTGAACATATCATGTGGGAATGACACCACTTTACCATGGACCCAAAACAATGGACAAAAGCATGCTAACACACGGCTAATTAGCACCAACAAGACTACAAAGAAACAGGAGGACTGTGAAACGGGTAATAAATCAACAAGTGGTAGTCCTCCCGGGAACTCTTTCGGTGCAAAGCCTTCCTGGGAATCTTCCTGGGAAATGGGAGGACGACTAAGAGGCAGGGCACAGCGCCCTGAGATTTGTGATATGAACGGCTGGCCTGCATTACCATCCAGGCAGAGCACCTCTTAAACCCCTGTACTTAGTAGGACACAGCCGTGGACAGCTGCAAAAGGGACAATTAGCAACAAAATGCCTCCCCAACAACCGAATCTGCAAGTTGATAACAGATTTTCTCCACTGCAGCAGGACCCTGGACCTTCATCTGACCTGGATTGTGTCTCATTGTCACACAGCAGGGTAAGGACTGAGAGCAATTCAAAAAGTAAAAAGCTACAGGGAAAGCTAACGACTGGGCCTCAAACTCTGATTGTGGGTGACTCTGCTGTAAAAGATGTAAAAAGCAGTAAAAACACCAAAATACTCTGTTTTCCCAAAGAAATGGTGTCTGGCTTGGCCAACAGAATCCCGGATATCGTGGCAGCACACCCAACTGTGAATAACATTATACTGCATATAGGGTCACATGATGTTGTAAAGCAACAGTCTGAAGGGCTGAAAAAGGACTTCATGGATCTCCTGAAAACAGTCAGCTCCCTAAACACGAAGGTGTTTATCAGTGGACCTCTACCGCCAGTCAGAAGAGGAGTTGAGAGATTCAGCAGACTGTTGGCACTGAGCACATGGCTTTCAACTGCGTGTACCGCTCATTCTCTGCAGTTCATTGACAATTTTAACATGTTCTGGGAGCGCAGACATCTTTTTAAGGCAGATGGACTTTTCCTTAACAAACCAGGAGTAAAGCTGTTCACCTCTAACCAACTTTACTTTCTGCGCCACACATCAGCTCCCTCGGCCAAGGACACGAAGTGGAATCTAAACAAGAGGAAGACATAACAAAGCAGGGCAGTAATCCACCACAGCCCCCGCCTGAGCAAAGATTTGACCATGGAAGACCACAGAGCAGAGATGAGAAATCTCAATCCCCTCTTCACCCGTCCAACACACCTCAAACCCCCTCACCAACCCTGGGGGATTGTCGTTTCCCTGGTGGAAGTCACTGAGGTAGTCAAACAACTCCACAGTGGCAAAGCCCCAGGGATTGATGAGATCCGTCCAGAAATGCTGAAAGTTCTCGGTGTGGAGGGGCTGTCTTGGTTGACACGCCTGCTCAAAATTGAGTGGAAGTCTGGGACAGTGCCAAAGGAGTGGCAGACCGGGGTGGTGGTTCCCCTGTTCAAAAAGGGGGACCAGAGGGGGTGTACCAATTACAGGGGTATCACACTTCTCAGCCTCCCTGGTAAAGTCTACTCCAAGGTGCTGGAAAGGAGGGTTCGGCCAATAGTCGAACCTCGGGTTGAAGAGGAACAATGCGGATTCCGTCCTGGTCGTGGAACAACAGATCAGATGTTCACTCTTGCAAGGATCCTGGAGGGAGCCTGGGAGTATGCCCATCCAGTCTACATGTGTTTTGTAGATCTGGAGAAGGCATATGACCTGGTCCCCCGGGAGATACTGTGGGAGGTGCTGCAGGAGTATGGGGTGAGTGGGTCCCTTCTCAGGGCCATCCAATCTCTGTATGACCAAAGCGAGAGCTGTGTCCGGGGTCTCGGCAGTAAGTCGGAGTCGTTCCAGGTGAGGGTTGGCCTCCGCCAGGGCTGCGCTTTGTCACCAATCCTGTTCATAATATTTATGGACAGGATATTGAGGCGTAGTCGTGGTGGGGAGGGGTTGCAGTCCGGTGGGCTGGGGATCTCATCGCTGCTCTTTGCAGATGATGTGGTCCTGATGGCATCATCGGCCTGTGACCTTCAGCACTCACTGGATCGGTTTGCAGCCGAGTGTGAAGCAGCTGGGATGAGGATCTCCCTTAGAGATAGGGTGAGAAGCTCAGTCATCCGTGAGGAGCTCGGAGTAGAGACGCTGCTCCTTCATGTTGAAAGGAGCCAGTTGAGGTGGTTTGGGCATCTGGTAAGGATGCCCCCTGGCCGCCTCCCTAGGGAGGTGTTCCAGGCACGTCCAGCTGGGAGGGGGCCTCGGGGAAGACCCAGGACTAGGTGGAGGGATTACATCTCCAACCTGGCCTGGAAACGCCTTGGGATCCCCCAGTCAGAGCTGGTTAATGTGGCTCGAGAAAGGGAAGTTTGGGGTCCTCTGCTAGGGCTGCTCCCCCTGCAACCCGACACCGGATAAGTGGACGACGATAGATGGATGGATGGATGGATGGACAATCTTGATTTTATGTTTTTAACTGAAACCTGGTTGGTCCATAATAACAGTGGTGCTGTTCTCATTGAGTCAGCCCCCCCCTAACTTCAGTTTTATGAGTGAGCATAGAGTGAATAAGAAAGGAGGTTAGTCGTCATTTTGTTTAATGACTCATTGTACTGTGTAATCAATGTACTCAAATATCTTATGGAAATTTTGCTTCTTTTGAATATGTCACTCTTCAGCTAAGGTCCTCCCCTCAAGCTATATTTCTAAATATCTACAGACCACCTGAATACTGTGCAGCTTTCTTCGATGACTTTACTGAACTGCTGTCTTTAATCTGTATTAACTTAGACTGTGTAATTATTGCTGGTGATTTTAACATTCATGTGGACAACACGCAGGATAGAGGGACCAAAGAACTGTGTTGTGTTTTTGAGAACTATGGACTGACTCAGCATGTGACGGAACCCACGCACAATAATGGGCACACTCTGGACTTGATTATCTCCAAGGGTTTGAACATTTCCAAGGTTGTGGTGACTGACGTTGCTCTCTCTGATCATTCATGTTTTCTTTAACCGCACTATCTCGGTGCCCAAAAGTGTCCAAACTAAGGTAATCAGAAAACACCAGTGAAACATTCATTCAGCTTTTCTCCTCCACACCCGCCCTCTCTGGGGTCTCAGTCAATGAGCTTGTAGACAATTTCAATTGTAAAATTACAAATGTTATTGATGCCATTGCTCCCACTAAGGTCAAAGCTGTCTCTAGTAAGAAAAGATCTCCATGGAGAAATGTCATACGGGTAAGAACAAAAAAAACAGAGTGTCGAAAAGCTGAACGCAGGTGGTGAAAAACTAATCTCCAGGTCCACTATAACACCTACAAAGACAGACTTCACATTTATAATTTGGAACTGAGGAATGCTAGGCGGTTCTTCTTCTCTGACATTATCGCCAGAAACAATAATAATTCACGTGCTTTGTTTGCTGCTGTTGATAGGTTAACAAACCCTCCAGTACCAGTAGCATCGGAATTTTTATCTTTTCATCTTCAACAACTCAACCTTTTCTTGTCACAACTCTCAGTTCTTTTAAATCAAAGCTGAAGACCTTTCTTTTTGATGTTGCCTTTCGCTAAATAATTGTTCATTTCTTATACTTAAGTTGCATTGTTGAAACTGTATGAAAATCTATATAAGCATAGACCGGCGCGTTCTGGGAACGGCAAGGATTGCTGGTGGATTACGTGTATAGAGCAACGGCTCATACATTGTCCCATGCTAGCACCATAAAATCTCGTATTTTATCTGCTTTTATATTTTTAACTGTTTTAACTGCTCTTTAATGTTTAATTTCTTATACTCCACTGTAACTTTTATTCTTGTATTTTAATCATTGTCATGTAAAGCACTTTCAATTGCCCTGTTGCTGAAATGTGCTATACAAATAAAGCTGCCTTGCCTTGCCTTACTATAACACAGACGCACACAGGTACTACTATATCACAGATACACACAGGTACTACTATATCACAGACAGCTATTTACAGGGAAGTAAAACTGTGTAAATGTATTTGTTTATATATATATTTACTTTATTGTGACTGATGATGTCGTCTCCTTTCAGTGACGAAGGAAGACGAGCTGTGATCAGCTGATCGAGATCAGAGGAGACGGTCATCATGGAAACAGCTGGAGAGGATTCTTCTTCATGTCTTTGTTTTCATGTATTTCTGAATTTAAAATAAGAAAAACTTTTAGTTTGAATTTACATCTTTAGTTTTCCTGAAATATAAAAGTTATAAATATATATTTTCTACATCAGATTTAAATCATCTTCTTTTGTTTTTCAAAGTAAAGTTAAACTTCTTATTTTGACATTTCATTCTTTTTTATTGTCTTTTATTTTGAAGGGCTGAATGTGATGAGAGTTTAACTGTTGGTCCCATAGACTTTATGTCAAGGGGTTAGGGTTATGATATACAGTCTATGGTTGGTCCGTTAATTAAATCACTTTATTCTGGAGATTGCTGATTACCACGTCTGGGTTTAAACGTGTTTCTCTTTGAACAAAATCAAATTAAAATCTCTTTGAGAACTTTGTGTTGTGTGAAACTGATTAATGACCGGGTTAGACCGGGTTATACACGGTTTAGACCGGGTTATACACAGTTTAGACTGGGTTAGACCGGGTTATACACAGTTTAGACCTGGTTATATACAGGGTTATACACAGTTTAGACCTGATTATACAGAGTTTAGACCGGGTTATACACAGTTTAGACCTTGTTATACATGTTCCAAATTATTATGCAAATTGTATTTTACACTGATTTTCCTAGTCAATGCAAATTATATATATAATTTTCAAGTCACCAACCGTTAGAGTACAAGTCGAATTTCATTGAACAAACCAGCCAATGAAAACAGTATCTTTTCAAAAATAAACAACTCAAAATGCACTGTTCCACATAATTATGCACAACAGAGTTTCAAAGCATTTTATAGGTTGTAAGGAACTGAAAATGGTAATTTGCTGAATTTGCAGCATTAGGTCATATTTATTGAAATCAAACGCATCTTAACAGGGAACGTTACATGAAGAGATTTGTGGCTGATTCAGAGCACACACAGGTTTGTGCAGATAAAGGCATAATGAGGAAGGTTTCTGCAGACAAATTCATCGGATTAAGAGAGCAGCTGCTAAAATGTCATTACAAAGCAGCAAACAGGTATGTGAAGCTGCTGGTCCCGCGGACCTCAAGGTGTGGGATCCTCCAGAGGCTTGCAGTTGTGCATAAACCTACTATTCTGCCTCCCCTAATAAATGCTCACAAGCAGAAATGGTTGCAGTGGGCCCAGAAATACTTGAAGACACATTTTCAAACAGTCTTGTTTACTGATAAGTGCCGTGCAACCCTGGATGGTCCAGATCGATGGAGTAGTGGACGGTTGGTGGATGGCCACCATGTCCCAATAAGGCTGCGACGTCAGCAAGGAGGTGGCGTCATGTTTTGGGCCTGAATCATGGGGAGAGAGCTGCTAGACCCCTTTAGGGTCCCTGGAGGTGTGCAAATGACCTCGGCAAAGTATATAGAGTTTCTGACTGACCCCTTTCTTCCTACCGTAGCAAAATCATCATTATGCATGACAATGCACCATCTCATTACACAAAGAATACCTCCGTGACATAGGTTGCTATGGGCATAACAGGAGAGAAACTCATGGTGTGGCCCCCATCCTCCCCTGACCTCAACCCTATTGACAACCTTTGGAGCATCCTCAAGCTAAAGATCTGAGGGTGGGAGGCAGTTTGCATCCAAACTGCAGCTCTGGGAGGCTATTCTGACATCATGCTAAGAGATTCAAGCAGAAACTCTCCATAAACTCACAAGTTCAATGGATGCAAGACTTGTGAAGGTGATATCAAAAAAGTGGTCCTACAACCCCAAATCAGAAAAAGTTGGGACAGTATGGAAAACAAATAAAAAAAGAAAGTAGTGATTTCTAAATGTACTTTGACTTGTATTTCATTGCAGACAATGTGAACACAAAATATTTCATGTTTTGTCTGGTCAACTTAATTTAATTTGTAAATATACATCCTTTCCTGTCATTCAGACCTGCAACACATTTTACAGCAATTTAGGGCTAGTAATCAGGTAAATTGGTTAAATAATGATGTGATTTGAAACAGGTGATGTCAAAAGGTGATTGTACCTATGATTTGGTACAAAAGCAGCATCCAAGAAAGGTCTAGTCCTTTAGGAGCAAAGATGGGCCGAGGATCGCCAGTTTGCCAACAAATACATGAGAAAATTATTGAAATGTTTAAAAACAATGTTCTTCAAAGAAAGATAGGAAGACATTTGCTTATTTCACCTTCAACAGTGCATAACATAATTAAAAGATTCAAGGAATGAGGAGGAATTTCAGTGCGTAAAGGACAAGGGCGCAAGCCTAAGCTGAACAACCGCGATCTCCGATCCTTCAGGCGGCACTGCATCAAGAATTGTCATTCATCTATAAACGATATCACCACATGGGCTCAGGACTACTTTGGCAAACCTTTGTCAAGTACCACAATACGTAGTTACAGCCACAAATGCCAGTTAAAACTGTACTGTGCCAAAAGGAAGCCCTATGTTAACAGTGTCCAGAAGCGCCGTCGACTTCTCTGGGCTCGGAGGCATCTGGGATGGACCATCACACAGTGGAAACGTGTACTGTGGTCAGATGAATCAGTATTTCAGGTATTTTTTGGGAGAAATGGACGCCGTGTGCTCCGGACCAAAGAAGAAAAGGATCATCCAGACTGTTACCAGCAACAAGTCCAAAAGCCAGGGTCTGTCATGGTATGGGGTTGTGTCAGTGCCCTTGGCAAAGGTAACTTGCACTTCTGTGATGGCACCATTAATGCTGAAAAGTACATAGAGATTTTGGAGCACAATATGCTGCCTTCAAGAAGACATCTTTTCCAGGGACATCCATGCATATTTCAACAAGATAATGCAAAACCACATTCTGCACACATTACAAAGTCCTGGCTGCGGAGGAAGAGGATACGGGTACTTGACTGGCCTGCCTGCAGTCCCGACCTGTCTCCAATAGAGCATGTGTGGCGCATTTTGTAGCGCAAAATGCGACAATGAAGACCCCGTACTGTTGCCCACCTTAAGGCTTGTTTGCAGCAAGAATGGGACAAAATTACACCTGAAACACTTCATCACTTGGTGTCTTCAGTCCCTAAACGTCTTTTAAGTGTTGTGAAAAGGAATGGCAACATTACAAAGTGGTAAATGCTTTACTGTTCCAACTTTTTTTGAAATCTGTTGCAAGAACCAATATAGGAATTTTGTTTTTTTGAAAACAAAACAATAAAAATCATGAGGAACACATTAAATGATGTGCTGTTGTATTGTCTGCAATGAAATACAAGTCAAAGTACATTTAGAAATCACTACTTTCTTTTTTTTATTCGTGTTTTCCATACTGTCCCAACTTTTTCTGATTTGGGGTTGTATGTTAACATGGAACTGGCCCTGTTAAGATGTGTTTCAGTTTAGTAAATATGACCTCCTAATGCTGCAAATTCAGCAAATGACAATTTTCAATTCTTTACAACCTATAAAATACTTTGAAACTCTGTTGTGCATAGTAATTTGGAACACAGTGTATACACAGTTTAGACCGGGTTATACACAGTCTAGTCCAGTTTAGACCGGGTTATACACAGTTTAGACCGGGTTATACACAGTTTAGACCGGGTTATACACAATTTAGACCCATTTAGCCCGGTTTATACACAGTTTAGACCAGTTTAGACCGGGTTATACACAGTTTAGAACCGTTTTGCCCGGGTTATACACAGTTTAGACCAGTTTAGACCGGGTTATACACAGTTTAGACCGGGATATACACAGTTTAGACCGGGTTATACACAGTTTAGATCCGTTTAGCCCGGGTTATACACAGTTTAGACCAGTTTAGACCGGGTTATATACAGTTTATGTGGCGCTTCAGTGTCTCAGTCCAGCCAGAGGGGGGCAGCACTGCGTCATCTCTGCGTCATCCCATCCTCTTGATCATAGAAGAAGAAGAAGTGTTTCCGGGGCGCGCTGTTGTGTGCAGAACGTCCTCCTGTCGGAGTGTGTTTGAGGAGTTTTGGGGATTTAAGTGAATAAAAGATGTACGACCAGGACGAAGGTGAGCGGAACCTTTAGCTTAGCTGCATGCTAACGGTAATGGCCTTCTTCTAAACAGGAGGTAGATATGCTAACAGCTAGCAGAGGATGCTATCTGCTCTGTGCTTTGTTTCAGCTAACAGGCTAACAGCTAGCTGATGGCTAACAGGCTGCTGCTGTGTTCAGTAACTAAGTACTCGGATACTTTACTTCAGTTAAAGTATTCACTAGAACAAGTAGAATAAGTAGTTTAACCAATAAGACAACATCACGTGTATCAACAGAAACGGTAAACAAACAACACGTGATTAGTTTTCTACACTAGAGATCTCATCTTATCGATATCAGATATTATATTATTATTGTTATTATTATAACAGACACATGTTATCTCCAAACTACAGCAACATTATATTAAGTTACCTGCTCATTATGTCCGTTACACCTCCGCTAATAACGTAAATAATGTGTGTGTGTGTGTGTGTGTGTGTGTGTGTGTGTGTGTGTCTCTCTCTGTGTGTGTGTGTGTGTGTGTGTGTGTGTGTGTGTGTGTGTGTGTGTGTCTCTCTGTGTCTGTGTGTGTGTGTGTGTGTGTGTGTGTGTGTGTGTCTCTCTCTCTGTGTCTGTGTGTCTTTGTGTGTGTGTGTGTGTGTGTGTGTGTCTGTCTGTCTGTGTCTGTCTATCTGTGTGTGTGTGTGTGTGTGTGTCAGATCCTCAGTATGAAGAGGACGATGATGAAATCACTCCAGATCTGTGGCAGGAAGCGTGCTGGATCGTCATCAGGTAACCTGTGGAGGAAACAAGCTCTTATTTTGACAGTTTCTCTCTGTTTCCAGCTCTTATTTTGACGGTGTCTGTCTGTTTGCAGCTCTTATTTTGACGGTGTCTGTCTGTTTGCAGCTCTTATTTTGACGAGAAGGGCCTGGTGCGCCAGCAGCTGGACTCCTTTGATGAGTTCATCCAGATGTCGGTCCAGAGGATCGTGGAAGACGCCCCCCCCATCGACCTGCAGGCTGAAGCCCAGCACACATCTGGAGAGGTGGAGGAGCCGGTAAGACCCCACACCTGGACCCTGTTCCGTTGTAAACATCAGGGTCTCTGTAGGAGGGGGGGTGAGGGTTAGTGACAGCAGCGTGACGTCAGCGTGCTTCCTGTTTCAGCCCCGGTACCTGCTGAAGTTCGAGCAGATCTACCTGTCCAAGCCGACCCACTGGGAGAGAGACGGAGCGCCGTCTCCCATGATGCCCAACGAGGCCCGGCTACGCAACCTCACGTAGGTCTCACTTCCTGTCAGCTGATCTCAGCGGTGTGTAACCCACCTCTGAACCCCGGTCTTCCCCCTGCCCCCCCCCCCCAGGTACTCGGCGCCGCTGTACGTGGACATCACGAAGACGATCATAAAGGAGGGCGAGGACCAGCTACTGACGCAGCACCAGAAGACGTTCATCGGGAAGATTCCCATCATGCTTCGCTCCACCTACTGTCTGCTCAGCGGCCTGACGGACAGAGACCTGTGTGAACTGAACGAGTGTCCGCTCGACCCCGGGGGCTACTTCATCATCAACGGCTCCGAGAAGGTACGCTGTGACATCATCACGCACTCAGCTGACATCATCACGCACTCAGCTGTTTCCTGTCTTTATGCTAAGTTGATCTATTTAGCGTCCGTCAATCTGAACCTTCACTGTTGAACTGTTCCTTTAAATCACCAAACAAGAGGAAACCAAGTTACTGAGGTAAAAGTACACAAGTATCAGTGATATAGTAGTATCAGCTAAATGCTGTGGTGGCGTGTAACTAAGTACATGTACTCCAGTACTTTACTTGACCGCATCTATCTCCCTCAGGATGCTGCAGGCAGACTACAGGTGTAATGTAACTAAGTACATTTACTCCAGTACTGTAATTCAGTACCAAATGTTGAGGTACTTGTACTTTACTTGAGTCTTTTCTTTTCATGCCACTTTCTACTTCTACTCCGCTACATTTCAGAGAGAAATATTGTACTTTTTACTCCACTACATTCATCTGTTACAGCTTTAGTTACTAGTTACTTTAGTTACTAGTTACTTTACACATTAAGATTCCTGCACACAAACACACATGTAGTTTATAAAATCTGATGTTTTATTATGAATGAAACTAGCCGACAATATAACGGCTACAAGTCCAGCTGAGATGATCAGACCATTGTGTGTGTGTGTGTGTGTGTGTGTGTGTGTGTGTGTGTGTGTGTGTGTGTGTGTGTGTGTGTGTGTGTGTGTGTGTATTCTTTACTCTTTCTAACATATTTTAATACTTTAACTACATGTTCCTGATGATATTGTACTGTACCAGAGTATTTCTACAGCGTGGCTCTCCTCTGCCTCCAGGTGCTGATTGCTCAGGAAAAGATGGCCACCAACACGGTGTACGTGTTTGCCAAGAAGGACTCTAAGTACGCGTACACCGGCGAGTGTCGGTCCTGTTTGGAGAACTCGTCCCGTCCCACCAGCACCATCTGGGTCAGCATGATGGCCCGCGGAGGACAGGTCAGTAACCCCTAAGTGTACAAGTGTAAGTGTACAGACAGTTTATTAGAAAGCTACATTATAAAGAGAGTAGCGTTCATGTTTATATGCAGGCGCCATCTTGGGGAAACAGTCACGACCAGTCGCCTGCATATAAACATGAACGCTACTCTCTTTATAATCTTTCCAATAAACTGTCTGAACACTATCAAAGTTCTCAGTGCGTGCGTTTCCATGTAGGACCCTCATTATGCTACCGTGGACGTGTGCTGCTAGTTTGAGCCTTGTTAGTGGTGTAGAAATAGAGATTTATTTTTACTTTAGACGACTAGCGTTAGCAGCTAGTTAGCGGTTTGAGCTAACCCAGTGTCACTGCGCAATCTTTTTACAAACGATAACAGAAGATGGAAATCATTTCAAAAACGTTTTAGCTATCTATGATTGTTTGATTGCTAACGTTAGCTCAGAACACCATTCAAGTGACGGCCTTTGTTGTGTCTGATTGTTAACTTGTAGCCAGCAGTCGTTAGCATCTTGTAGGCTAGTTGTCGCAATGTGACACATGCGCGACTCAAATCGCCACTCGACTCACATCGCTCAGTGACACCTGGTCACATTGGATTAGCGTGTAAACATGTCCCAGAGAACGGTCGACTCGCTACACGTGTCGTTAACCCCGAGGGTCATTTAGCACCGGCGTTGTCCTTTAACTTCTTCAGCAAGTTTAGTCTTTAATCTTTCTGAGTGTTTATTTATTATCTGCTGTAGCTTCTCCAACGGTTTAGACACAGATATGCAGATAATAACGCTCCAAAATGATGTCATGAATATTTTTTATTGAAAAACGTCACATTAACCTCTGTGTTCCATAATCAGAGGGGATGTCTTAATGATGATTGTTATGACTGTGGATGTGTGGCAGGGAGTGAAGAAGAGCGCCATCGGCCAGAGGATCGTGTCCACGCTGCCGTACATCCGACAGGAAGTCCCCATCATCATCGTGTTCAGAGCGCTGGGCTTCGTGTCTGACAGAGACATCCTGGAACACATCATCTACGACTTCGACGACCCCGAGATGATGGAGATGGTACGATCCTCGTTAGCTCCTGTCTGTCGTAACCCGTTAGCTTCAACACAACGTCCTGTTCTCTGTTCATTCACAAGAATATTACAGAAACACCGTATGGACCGTTCATAACAGAAAGTACCTGAATATTCATCTTGTAGGTCACATAAATACTACATGTGACCTACAGTATTGATTCTGAGTTATTGATCAGGGGCTGTTAGCCCCGCCCCCTGGGCCGTGATGTCACCGCTGCTGTGGCTGTGTTTCAGGTGAAGCCGTCTCTGGACGAGGCGTTTGTGATCCAGGAGCAGAACGTGGCGCTGAACTTCATCGGCTCCAGAGGAGCCAAGCCCGGCGTGACCAAGGAACGCCGGATCAAATACGCCAAAGAAGTTCTGCAGAAAGAGATGCTGCCGCACGTCGGAGTCAGCGACTTCTGTGAGACCAAGAAGGCCTACTTCTTAGGGTGAGACACACACACATGCTACACACATACTACACACACACACACACACACACACACACACACACACACACACACACACACACACACACACACACACACACACACACACACATACTACACACAGCGACTTCTGTGAGACCAAGATGGCCTACTTCTTAGGGTGAGACACACACACATGCTACACACATACTACACACACACACACACACACACACACACACACACACACACACACACACACACACACACATACTACACACAGCGACTTCTGTGAGACCAAGATGGCCTACTTCTTAGGGTGAGACACACACATACTATATACACACACACATACTACACACACACACACACACACACACACACACACACACACACATACTACACACATACTACACACATACTATATACACATACTTCACACACACACACATACTACACATACTACACACACATACTACACACACACACACACACACACATACTACACACACACATACTACACATATACTATATACTACACACACACACACACACACACACACATACTATATACTACACACACACACAAACTACACACATACTATATACACATGCTACACACATACTATATACACATACTTCACACACACATTCTACATACTACACACACACACACATACACATACTACACACACACACATACTACACATATACTATATACTACACACACACCCACACACACACACACACACACACACACACACACACACACACACACACACACACACACACACACACACACACACATACTACACACAGTGACTTCTGTGAGACCAAGAAGGCCTATTTCTTAGGGTGAGACACACACATACTACACACACACACCCCTCTCCTTGACTTGTGTAACGGTATTTATTGTGTGTAACAGTGTGTACTGTGTGTATAATAGTGTGTAACAGTCTGTAAGGGTGTGTACTGTGTGTGTAACAGTGTGTAACGGTATTTATTGTGTGTAACAGTGTGTTAGTGTGTGTATTGTGTGTCTGCAGGTACATGGTCTACAGGTGTGTGTGCGTGTGTGTGTGTGTCTCTAACAGTGTGTATTGTGTGTGTTTTCAGGTACATGGTCCACAGGTTGCTGCTCGCCGCTCTCGGCAGAAGAGAGCTGGATGACAGAGATCACTACGGCAACAAGAGACTGGACCTGGCTGGGCCGCTGTTGGCCTTCCTGTTCAGGGGGTGGGGCTTCTTCTTACAGCGCTACCTTTAACACTCAGGAAACATAAACACACGTACGTTGATACACGTTAACATGTGAGTAAACGTGATGATGAACTTTCAGGATGTTTAAGAACCTGCTGAAGGAGATCAGGATCTACGCTCAGAAGTTCATCGACCGAGGGAAAGACTTCAATCTGGAGCTCGCCATTAAAACCAGAATCATCTCCGACGGGCTGAAGTACTCGCTGGCCACGGGGAACTGGGGCGACGTGAAGAAGGCTCACCAGGCCCGCGCCGGCGTCTCCCAGGTCACAGATCACCCGACACATCTGCAGTCAGCACGCCGCCAACCATCTCCAATAACAACCATTTGATTTCTCCTTCCTGCAGGTGCTGAACCGCCTGACCTTCGCCTCCACTCTGTCTCACCTCCGGCGAGTAAACTCTCCTATCGGCAGAGACGGGAAACTGGCCAAACCGCGACAGCTGCACAACACGCTGTGGGGGATGGTGTGTCCCGCCGAGACGCCCGAGGTAACACGCACAACTAACACCAGTCACAATATTCCTTCTACAAACACACTAATAGCCCTGCGTGGCGAGAGCGTGGCATTTCTGTTCTGCGGTGTGATATATTTGTAGATGTATATCTGATGTATATTCCTGTGTGTTGCTGTGTTCCAGGGCCACGCGGTGGGTCTGGTGAAGAACTTGGCCCTCATGGCCTACATCTCCGTCGGCTCGCAGCCGTCTCCCATCCTGGAGTTCCTGGAGGAGTGGAGCATGGAGAACCTGGAGGAGATCTCGCCGGCCGCCATCGCAGAGTCAGTCGCTGCTTTAAACATATAATAATATATCACCGTGACAGCGTTTAGTTTCTCTGTTTCTTTGCTTTAAATATATTACCGTCTCAGCGTTTAGTTTCACTGTTTGTGTTTACATGTTTCAGTGCCACTAAGATCTTTGTGAACGGATGCTGGGTGGGAATCCACAAAGATCCCGAACAGCTGATGAACACGCTGAGGAAGCTCCGCAGACAGATGGACATCATCGTCTCCGAGGTAACCAAACGCTCACCCTAACAGATTATCTCATAACAGACTGATGCATCTTATTTTACTTCTTAAAGTACAGTAATTCAGTTACATTTCAATTGTATTTATAGTGTCAGATCCTAACAGGAGTTACTCAGAACACTTTACAGATAGAGTAGGTCTAGACCACACTCTATCATTCATAGACACAAAGTAGGTCTAGACCACACTCTATCATTCATAGACACAAAGTAGGTCTAGACCACACTCTATCATTCATAGACACAAAGTAGGTCTAGACCACACTTTGTCATTCATAGACACAAAGTAGGTCTAGACCACACTTTGTCATTCATAGACACAAAGTAGGTCTAGACCACACTCTATCATTCATAGACACAAAGTAGGTCTAGACCACACTCTGTCATTCATAGACACAAAGTAGGTCTAGACCACACTCTGTCATTCATAGACACAAAGTAGGTCTAGACCACACTCTATCATTCATAGAGACACAAGAATTTACCACAAGCAAGCATTATGTGCAACAGTGGTGAGGATAAACTTCCTTTAAGGCTCTGACCCACCAACCAGACGGCCGACCGTCGGCAGTAAAGCCAGTTGGACAGTCTCCGAGTCAGCCAATAAAGTGCCTCAGAACACACCGAAGCGATGCCAACTTCAGTGTATGTTCTGCGTGTCCGCGAGATGTAATACGTCTCCATAACAGCAGGCGGCGCTAATCTTTGTTGTCACCCAAAAAATGACGGAACAATGAGGGAACATGTCTGTAGACGTAGTAAACAGAGCACGCTGTCATCAGCCCTCGTTCTTATCAGAGAGAGTTGATAGTAGTCAAGAAGGATCGTAGTCGTCATTACTCGCTGAACGGAAGAACATACGATGGCGAGCAATAAGAAGATCCTGGCGTTGGCAGCTCCGGTTTTCTCGTGCACTGATTCGCTAGTCGAGGGTTAGCTCTCCACCAATCAGATTGGTCGTTGAGTCCGACCGCCCGCCCTCCGATTCAACAAGTCAAATCATCCCAAATGAAGGCCGACGGCTCCTCCGACTGACGACGGCACGGAACACACCGACCAGACTCGAGTCACCGACCTCGCCAGACTGTCAGACGGACGATTATCTGGTTGGTGGGTCGGAGCCTTTAGGCAGAAACCTCGGTCAGAACCTGGCTCTTGGTGGGCGGCATCTGTCGCTGTAGCCAGCTGTTGTTTTTATTGGAAACTGTTCATTAGTGAGGTGGTTTTAACGAAGAACGTGTTCAGCAGGAAGTGATGGAAGGACAGATTAGGGACATTAGGAAGTACTGAGAGACATTTGGTCTGCACGGGATATAGAATGTCCCCAGCCGTGTCCTTTACACAGATATATGTTTAATATTTAAACGGGTAGATAGTAAGATGTATAGCATAGTATATATAATATATGTATGTTTCAGGTGTCGATGATCCGAGACATCAGAGAGCGAGAGATCAGAATCTACACGGACGCCGGACGGATCTGCCGGCCGCTGCTGATCGTAGAGAAACAGAAACTGCTGCTGAAGAGACGACACATCGACCAGCTGAAGGAGCGGGAGTACAACAACTACAGGTAAGACCTCAAGTACAACTACAGGTAGTAGTAGTAGTAGTAGTAGTAGTAGTAGTAGTAGTAAAGCTGTCTGTGGTTAGCTGGCAGGATTGTCTGTATCTTGTGTCTGTATCTGAAGTAGTAGTAACGTCTGTATCTTGTGTCTGTATCTGAAGTAGTAGTAGTAAAGTTGTCTGTTGTGTCTGTGGTCAGCTGGCAGGATCTGGTGGCCAGCGGCGTGGTGGAGTACATCGACACTCTGGAGGAGGAGACGGTGATGCTCGCCATGACGCCTGACGACCTGCAGGAGAAGGGCGTGGCCTACTGCTCCACATACACGCACTGCGAGATCCACCCGTCCATGATCCTGGGAGTCTGTGCTTCTATCATCCCCTTCCCCGATCACAACCAGGTATTATTATTATTATTATTATTATTATAACCCGTCCATGATCCTGGGAGTCTGTGTGCGTCTATCATCCTATCTGCTACCTGTCTAACTCTCTGCTACCTGTCTAACTCTCTGCTACCTGTCTACCTGTCTAACTCTCTGCTACATGTCTACCTGTCTAACTCTCTGCTACCTGTCTACCTGTCTAACTCTCTGCTACCTGTCTACCTGTCTAACTCTCTGCTACCTGTCTACCTGTCTAACTCTCTGCTACCTGTCTACCTGTCTAACTCTCTGCTACCTGTCTAACTCTCTGCTACCTGTCTACCTGTCTAACTCTCTGCTACATGTCTACCTGTCTAACTCTCTGCTACCTGTCTACCTGTCTAACTCTCTGCTACCTGTCTACCTGTCTAACTCTCTGCTACCTGTCTACCTGTCTAACTCTAGTCTCCCAGGAACACGTACCAGTCTGCCATGGGGAAACAGGCCATGGGCGTCTACATCACCAACTTCCATGTTCGGATGGACACGCTGGCTCACGTGTTGTACTACCCTCAGAAACCGCTGGTCACCACCCGGTCTATGGAGTACCTGCGCTTCAGAGAGCTGCCCGCAGGTAACACACGCACCTGGACAGGCAGGACCAAACCTCAGTGGATAGTTAAATAGCTTCAGGAAGGAACTTGTTTTGGTGGAACGTGTGTAAGTTCAAAAGTAGTTTTAATATATAAACTAGCTAGTATCTGACTGAAACTTTGTCTTGTGTTTTCAGGTATCAACTCCATCGTGGCGATCGCCTCGTACACGGGATACAACCAGGAGGACTCTGTGATCATGAACCGGTCGGCCGTGGACCGAGGCTTCTTCAGGTCGGTTACTAGCGTCTACAGCGAGTGTGTTACTGATGGCACCTAAAAGCAGAGATCAAACGACAGCAAAGACATGAAGGCGACTTTAAATGACAGCAGAACGGAGTGACGACTCTCCTAGGATTGGGAATCCCCAGAGGCCCCATGATAGGAAATTACTGCAGTTTTAACTTATTGTGATATTCTGCAAAATATTGCAATTTATTACCTTGTTCCCAACTACTTGGCATCCGTGTATCAACATGCACAACATGTATACAGTATAGCAACAGAAAATATTGCGATACTGTGCTTTATCATGTTTTCTCCCCATCCCTTATCTTTCTTTCATGGGGCAAAGGTTAGGCCTGCACGATAAATCGTTATAAAATCACAATCTCGATTCACCTGTTTGTGATTTAATTTTTAAATGACTTTGATTTTTGTTTTTTTAAGATTTTTTTTGGGCCATTTTGGGCCTTTATTTTGAAAGGACAGCTATAGACGTGAGGGGGGAGAGAGGGGGGGGGAGTGACATGCAGCAATAAATCTGTTTGTTAGCTGTCAGTTAGTTTAGTTTTTTCATGGTTCATATGTGCAACAAACATCGTGGCAGAGAATCATGATATCAATTCTCAGCTAAGAAATCATGATTCATATATATTTATATATCACGCAGGCCTGATGCAAAGGTAGAGGAGACTGCTGTGTTTGTGTCTGTTTCTAAATCTGTTTCCACCTGCAGGTCTGTTTTCTATCGATCGTACAAAGAGCAGGAGTCTAAGAAAGGTTTCGATCAGGAGGAGATCTTTGAGAAGCCGACACGTGAAACCTGTTCGGGTGAGAACTCTTTTCTGTTTGGTTGTTGAATCGTCTTAGACGAATCAGACGTAAGGCTCTGACACACCAACCCGAGGTCGGTGACACGAGTCTGGTCGGTGTGTTCTGTGCCGTCGTCATTTGGGACGATTTGACTTGTTGAATCGGAGGGCGGGCGGTCGGACTCAACGACCAATCTGATTGGTGGAGAGCTAACCAGGAAATGACGAGAGGGATGAGCGTGACGAACGGCCTCTCAAAATCTGATGAAGATCTTTTAAACTGACCTTTGTTGATCTGAGATGAAGACAGATTCAGCAACTGCACGGCCGATTTCTCCTTAACATGTTTTCAGAAACACGTCACGGTGAAATATTTTAGTAGAATATGAGATCGTGTTCTGAACGAGACGCCGTTATGGTCGGGGAGCAGCCAGATCCACGTGACGCATTCGTCCAATCAGCTGCCAGTTTTAATTTCTTTGGGGCGACAATCCAGATTAGCGCCGCCTGCTGTTATGGAGACGTATTACGTCTCGTGGACGTGCAGAACGTACGCTCAAGTCGGCGTCTCTTCGGTGTGTTCTGAGGAACTTTTTGGACCGACTCGGGGAGACTGATCAGTCCGACTGGCTTTACTGCCGCCGGTCGGCCGTCTGGTTGGTGGGTCAGAACCGTCTGGTCGGTGGGTCAGAGCCGTCTGGTTGGTGGGTCAGAGCCGTCTGGTTGGTGGGTCAGAACCGTCTGGTTGGTGGTCAGACCCTTTAGAGGGGTTGAGACTGAAACCAGACCAGACGGTGTCCCACACTGCATGTCACGATAAAATGTGTAAAACGCACTACCATAGACACTCCTCAAACTGATCTGAAAGATACCATTTCCATAAAAAAACACCCACAGTCAACAAATGAACATTCTTTTATTGCCATAATTGTTTCATGAGAAATGCCTCAATAAAATAACCCAAAAGCAGTTCTGGTGTTGAAATGAAATCCAGAGTCGTGTTTATCCGCGGGCGTGACGAGAAGTCTGGAGCCTGATTGGAGTAATACAACACTAGTCTAATCTTCTCATCCAATCGGTCCTCAGGTATGAGACACGCCATCTACGATAAGCTGGACGACGACGGGCTGATCGCCCCCGGCGTGCGTGTCTCCGGCGAGGACGTGATCATCGGGAAGACGGTGACGCTGCCGGAGAACGACGACGAGCTGGACAGCACCAACCGGCGCTACACCAAACGGGACTGCAGCACGTTCCTGAGGACCAGCGAGACCGGCATCGTGGACCAGGTGATGGTCACGCTCAACCAGGAGGGATACAAGTTCTGCAAGATCCGGGTGAGTTCAGAAGATGGCGTCCCTTTAACGTTATGCAGCCTTTAAAACCAGGAAAAGACAACACGATAACCGAAATGTAAGACAATACCGAGCCTCATGTGTCTTTGTTATGTCAGTATAACATTATGTATAATATATTATGTATATATATATATTATGTATATAACTGCTCTGTTAGTGACGAGCCGTCTGTTTCCTGCAGGTTCGCTCGGTCAGGATTCCTCAGATCGGAGACAAGTTCGCCAGCCGACACGGACAGAAAGGAACCTGTGGGATCCAGTACAGACAGGAGGTAAACATGAAGTACTCAGACACAGCAGGAAGTACACAGACAGGAGGTAAACATGAAGTACTCAGACACAGCAGGAAGTACACAGACAGGAGGTAAACATGAAGTACTCAGACACAACAGGAAGTACACAGACAGGAGGTAAACAGGAAGTACTCAGACAGGAGGTAAACAAGAAGTACTCAGACACAGCAGGAAGTACACAGACAGGAGGTAAACATGAAGTACTCAGACACAACAGGAAGTACACAGACAGGAGGTAAACAAGAAGTACTCAGACACAACAGGAAGTACTCAGACAGGAGGTAAACAAGAAGTACTCAGACACAACAGGAAGTACACAGACAGGAGGTAAACATGAAGTACTCAGACACAACAGGAAGTACACAGACAGGAGGTAAACAAGAAGTACTCAGACACAACAGGAAGTACTCAGACAGGAGGTAAACAGGAAGTACTCAGACACAACAGGAAGTAAAGGCAGTGCATTGGATATCATATGAATTTGCTGCACGGCTTCCAGGAAAGCTGCTCTCTGTATCCTCGCCTATAGCTCCTCCGTGATCTCTCCTCTGTGATCTCTCTGATCTCTCCTCCGTGATCTGTCTGATCTCTCCTCTGTGATCTCTCTGATCTCTCCTCTGATCTCTCCTCTGATCTCTCCTCTGATCTCTCCTCTGTGATCTCTCCTCTGATCTCTCCTCTGTGATCTCTCTGATCTCTCCTCTGTGATCTCTCCTCTGTGATCTCTCTGATCTCTCCTCTGTGATCTCTCCTCCGTGATCTGTCTGATCTCTCCTCTGTGATCTCTCTGATCTCTCCTCTGATCTCTCCTCTGTGATCTCTCCTCTGATCTCTCCTCTGTGATCTCTCTGATCTCTCCTCTGTGATCTCTCCTCTGTGATCTCTCTGATCTCTCCTCTGTGATCTCTCCTCTGTGATCTCTCTGATCTCTCCTCCGTGATCTCTCTGATCTCTCCTCTGTGATCTCTCCTCCGTGATCTCTCTGATCTCTCCTCTGTGATCTCTCTGATCTCTCCTCCGTGATCTCTCTGATCTCTCCTCTGTGATCTCTCTGATCTCTCCTTTGTGATCTCTCCTCTGATCTCTCCTCTGATCTCTCCTCTGTGATCTCTCTGATCTCTCCTCTGTGATCTCTCCTCTGTGATCTCTCTGATCTCTCCTCTGTGATCTCTCCTCTGATCTCTCCTCTGTGATCTCTCTGATCTCTCCTCTGATCTCTCCTCTGTGATCTCTCTGATCTCTTCTCTGTGATCTCTCCTCTGATCTCTCCTCTGTGATCTCTCCTCTGATCTCTCCTCCGTGATCTCTCTGATCTCTCCTCTGTGATCTCTCCTCTGATCTCTCCTCTCTGATCTCTCCTCTGATCTCTCCTCCGTGATCTCTCTGATCTCTCCTCTGTGATCTCTCCTCCGTGATCTCTCTGATCTCTCCTCTGTGATCTCTCCTCTGATCTCTCCGTGATCTTTCTGATCTCTCCTCTGTGATCTCTCTGAGCTCTCCTCTGATCTCTCCTCTGTGATCTCTCCTCTGTGATCTCTCCTCTGATCTCTCCTCTGTGATCTCTCCTCTGTGATCTCTCCTCTGATCTCTCCTCTGTGATCTCTCCTCTGATCTCTCCTCTGTGATCTCTCTGATCTCTCCTCTGTGATCTCTCCTCTGATCTCTCTTCTGTGATCTCTCCTCTGATCTCTCCTCTGTGATCTCTCTGATCTCTCCTCTGTGATCTCTCCTCTGTGATCTCTCCTCTGATCTCTCCTCTGTGATCTCTCCTCTGATCTCTCCTCTGTGATCTCTCTGATCTCTCCTCCGTGATCTCTCTGATCTCTCCTCTGATCTCTCCTCTGATCTCTCCTCTGTGATCTCTCTTCTGATCTCTCCTCTGTGATCTCTCCTCTGTGATCTCTCCTCTGATCTCTCCTCTGTGATCTCTCCTCTGATCTCTCCTCTGATCTCTCCTCTGTGATCTCTCTGATCTCTCCTCCGTGATCTCTCTGATCTCTCCTCTGATCTCTCCTCTGATCTCTCCTCTGTGATCTCTCTTCTGATCTCTCCTCTGTGATCTCTCCTCTGTGATCTCTCCTCTGTGATCTCTCCTCTGATCTCTCCTCTGTGATCTCTTTGATCTCTCCTCTGATCTCTCCTCTGTGATCTCTCCTCTGTGATCTCTCCAATGATCTCTCCTCTGTGATCTCTCCTCTGATCTCTCCTCTGTGATCTCTCCTCTGTGATCTCTCTGAGCTCTCCTCTGATCTCTCCTCCGTGATCTCTCCTCTGATCTCTCCTCTGTGATCTCTCCTCTGATCTCTCCTCTGTGATCTCTCCTCTGATCTCTCCTCTGTGATCCCTCCTCCGTGATCTCTCCTCTGATCTCTCCTCTGATCTCTCCTCCGTGATCTGTCCTGTTCAGCCGAGGAGTGGAGGAGCTATGAAATAAGGGCCATAAGATGTACCCAGGCTTGTGGCTAGAAGGGATACAGATATGTTACACAAAATGACCCAAAGTCTGATATAATATGTCAATATAATTGTTGCGTGTTCGTTCCTCTGGAGTGTTTTAACCCAAACCATGAACGTTTTCCTAAACTTAACTGTCACACCATCGCTGTATCCCAGGAAGTACAGAGACAGGAAGTACAGCGACAGGAAGTTAACCATCAGACACACAGAGTCCCGTAAACACGAAGTCTGATCCCAGTTCCTGAGATGTTGGTTCAGATTTTTCTTAAATGAAGTTTGATTTGAATATAATAACTTGTTTGTTTATTTGCATGCCTTAGATCTTTGAATGCTGTGAAATCTGATTCTGGATCAGTTCATCACCTACAGGACTGCTATTATTGATTAGTTATTCATATATAAACACTGTGTGTTGAAGGACATGCCGTTTACCTGCGAGGGAATCACTCCTGACATCATCATCAACCCGCACGCCATCCCGTCCAGAATGACAGTCGGCCATCTTATTGAGTGTCTGCAGGGAAAGGTACGATCATTACCTGTCTATAGGTGATATCATCTATAGCTAATCAATACCTGTCTATAGGTGATATCATCTATAGCTAATCAATACCTGTCTGTAGGTGATATCGTCTATAGCTAATCAATAACTATCTACAGGTGATATCATCTATAGCTAATCATTACCTGTCTATAGGTAATATCATCTATAGCTAATCAATACCTGTCTATAGGTAATATCATCTATAGCTAATCAATACCTGTCTATAGGTGATATCATCTATAGCTAATCAATACCTGTCTATAGGTAATATCATCTATAGCTTATCAATACCTGTCTATAGGTGATATCATCTATAGCTAATCATTACCTGTCTATAGGTGATATCATCTATAGCTAATCAATACCTGTCTATAGGTAATATCATCTATAGCTAATCAATACCTGTCTATAGGTGATATCATCTATAGCTAATCATTACCTGTCTATAGGTGATAT
>CM042435.1:1306803-1434303 GCA_023631565.1 Gymnocephalus cernua
ATAAAGAACTACAGACATGTATACATGTATGAAGGTATGTTTGTGTGAACGCGTTGTTTGTGTGAACCCGTTTTTGTAATGTGTTGTTTAGGTGAACGCATTGTTTGTGTGAACCCCTTGTTTGTGTAACGTGTTGTTTGTGTGAACGCGTTGTTTGTGTGAACCCGTTTGTGTAATGTGTTGTTTGGGTGAACGCATTGTTTGTGTGAACCCCTTGTTTGTGTGAACGCGTTGTTTGTGTGAACGCGTTGTTTGTGTGAACCCGTTTTTGTAATGTGTTGTTTGGGTGAACGCATTGTTTGTGTGAACCCCTTGTTTGTGTAACGTGTTGTTTGTGTGAACCCCTTGTTTGTGTGAACCCCTTGTTTGTGTAACGTGTTGTTTGTGTGAACGCGTTGTTTGTGTGAACCCGTTTGTGTAATGTGTTGTTTGGGTGAACGCATTGTTTGTGTGAACCCCTTGTTTGTGTAACGTGTTGTTTGTGTGAACGCATTGTTTGTGTGAACCCCTTGTTTGTGTGAATGCATTGTTTGTGTAACGTGTTGTTTGGGTGAACACGTTTGTGTGAACCCCTTGTTTGTGTAACGTGTTGTTTGTGTGAACGCGTTGTTTGTGTAACGTGTTGTTTGGGTGAATGCGTTGTTAGTGTGAACCCCTTGTTTGTGTAACGTGTTGTTTGTGTGAACGCGTTGTTTGTGTTACGTGTTGTTTGTGTGAATGCGTTGTTTGTGTGAACGCGTTGTTTGTGTGAACGCGTTGTTTGTGTAACGTGTCGTTTGTGTAACGTGTTGTTTGGGTGAACGCGTTGTTTGTGTAACGTGTTGGTTGTGTGAACACGTTGTTTGTGTAACGCGTTGTTTGTGTGAACGTGTTGTTTGTGTGAACGTGTTGTTTGTGTTAACGCGTTGTTTGTGTAACGTGTTGTTTGTGTAACGTGTTGTTTGTGTTAGCGCATTATTTTTGTGAACGCGTCGTTTGTGTAACGCGTTGTTTGTGTAACACGTTGCTTGTGTGAACGCGTTGTTTGTGTGAACGCGTTGTTTGTGTAAACGCGTTGTTTGTGTAACGTGTCGTTTGTGTAACGTGTCGTTTGTGTAACGTGTTGTTTGGGTGAACGCGTTGTTTGTGTAACGTGTTGGTTGTGTGAACACGTTTGTGTAACGCGTTGTTTGTGTGAACGCGTTGTTTGTGTGAACGCGTTGTTTGTGTAACGTGTTGTTTGTGTAACGTGTTGTTTGTGTAACGTGTTGTTTGTGTGAACACGTTGTTTGTGTAACGTGTTGTTTGTGTGAACGCGTTGTTTGTGTGAACCCCTTGTTTGTGTAACGTGTTGTTTGTGTGAACGCGTTGTTTGTGTAACGTGTTGTTTGGGTGAATGCGTTGTTTGTGTGAACGCGTTGTTTGTGTGAACGCGTTGTTTGTGTAACGTGTTGTGTAACGTGTTGTTTGTGTGAACGCGTTGTTTGTGTTAGCGCATTATTTGTGTGAACGCTTCTTTGTGTAACGCGTTGTTTGTGTAACACGTTGGTTGTGTGTACGCGTTGTTTGTTTGAACGCGTTGTTTGTGTGAACGCGTTGTTTGTGTGAACGCGTTGTTTGTGTGAACGCGTTGTTTGTGTGAACGCGTTGTTTGTGTAACGTGTTGTGTAACGTGTTGTTTGTGTGAACGCGTTGTTTGTGTTAGCGCATTATTTGTGTGAACGCTTCTTTGTGTAACGCGTTGTTTGTGTAACACGTTGGTTGTGTGTACGCGTTGTTTGTTTGAACGCGTTGTTTGTGTGAACGCGTTGTTTGTGTGAACGCGTTGTTTGTGTGAACGCGTTGTTTGTGTGAACGCGTTGTTTGTGTGAACGCATTGTTTGTGTTAGTGCATTGTTTGTGTGAACGTGTTGTTTGTGTTACGTGTGGTTTGTGTGAACGCGTTGTTTGTGTAACGTGTTGTTTGTGTGAACGCGTTGTTTGTGTGAACGCATTGTTTGTGTGAACGCATTGTTTGTGTGAACGTGTTGTTTGTTCATGTTGACGACTTGTCTTGCACTTTAGCTGCTTATTTTCTTAATGCCACTGAGGCTATTAATTTTATCCAGCATGTTTCTGGTCCTACCCACATTCAGGGTCACGCTTTGGACCTTGTTTTTACTCTTGGTCTTAATATTGACTGTTTGCTCTGAGGAACTGCATATTACTGACCACGACTGTGTTTTGTTTAATTTGTCTTTTAATCCAGATGTATTACCCAGTAAACATGTTAGATGTTCTCACATGTTAAATCACTCCTCAGCTGAGAAGTTTACTGCAGCTTTTGTCCAAAGTGCAGTGCTGTCCTCTCATGCTGATATTAATGATCTGGTCCATTCATTCAACACAAATTGCATTTCAGTGTTGTGTTGGCTCCATGTCAAATGAGTCGTGTTTCCCCCGTCAACTCATCCCCATGGCTTAGTGACTCCATACGCTGTTTCAGGCGTACATGTCGAAGGGCAGAACGACATTGGAAATTCTCCAAGCTTCATGTTCACCGGCTATATTACAAGGACCTATTAACGGAATACAACAACATGGTTAAGGAGGCGAGAACAACTTATTTTGCTAACCTTATTTCTTCCAGTAAACAAAACCCTGAAGTCCTTTTTGAAACCATCAACAATATTGTCAATCCTCCCCCTGAAGTGCCAATTTTTTTCAAATGACTGCAGTGACTTTCTCAAGTTCTTTGTAAAGAAAATCATTGATGTCAGAAATGGCATTATCCCTTCGACTACTCCATTTACGACTCAATCAATCCGGCCCCCAATCATGAACCATTTCACTCCAATCTCGCTACAAGAACTCACCAATCTGGTTAGCAGTATGAAATCCTGCTCATGCCCAGCAGATATTATACCAACTTCCTTATTTAAAAATGTTCTTGGGTCTGTGAGCACTTGGGTTCTCACTATACTCAACAGCTCTTTACTATCTGGTTGTGTCCCCCCATATTTTAAACATGCAAGTGTTCAGCCACTACTAAAGAAAACCAACCTGGATACATGACTTCGGGCAAATTATAGGCCCATTTCGAAAATGCCTTTTATCTCCAAAATTTGCTAAACAGCTCACTGCTGTCCTGAATGCACACATTTTAGAAAATTTTCAATCTGGTTTCTGTCAGAATCACTCAACTGAAACTGCTCTTCTCAGAGTGTCCAACGATTTATTAATGTTCTCTGATAAGGGTCAATGCTCTGTTTTGGTGCTGCTGGATCTTAGTGCCGCTTTCGATACAGTTGATCATAACATCATGCTTGAAAGACTTCAGCATTGGGTTGGTATCGCAGGAAGCGCCCTGGATTGGTTCACCTCCTATCTATCAGAAGTTTTTCTGTGTCTCTTGGTCCCTATTCCTCAGAAACTGCGGCCCTTTCCTGTGGGGTGCCGCAGGGTTCTGTGTTAGGTCCGCTTTTATTTGCATTGTACCTTGCCCCCCCTAGGACATATAATTAGCCAAGTTGGAGATATTTCTTATCACTTCTATGCAGATGACATCCAGCTGTATGTCTTGTTTGACCCAGAAGATACTGACAAAGTGTTGAAATTGCTTAAATGTTTAATTTTTTTGGCTCGCAAACAACTACCTACAGCTCAATGAAAATAAGGCCGAAGTCCTTATTGTTGCTCCAGATACTATAGCTTCCAAGATTAGTCAGCTGCTGGGCTCTTTGTCCTCTGCTGTTCAGTCCAAACACAGAAATCTTGGTGTAATATTCGATAATAACATGCTCTTGGATCAACATATCAAATCTTTGACAGGCACATGTTTCTTTCAATTAAGAAACATTGCCAAACTTAGAGGAGCAGTTTCACTTACTGAGCTTGAGATGATTATTCATGGTTTTATTTCATCTCGGCTTGATTACTGCAACTCTATTTTCACCTGTCTCAGCAAGTCCAAGGACCGTCTGCAACTAGTCCAGAACTCTGCTGCAAGGCTGCTGACCAGGTCTAGCAGGATGTCGCACATCACTCCGATTTTATACTCATTACATTGGCTTCCGATCAACTTCAGGATCAAATTCAAAGTTTTGGTTCTGACTTATAAAGCTTTGCATGGTCAAGCACCTGCTTATATATCTAACCTGCTCCATCCGTACACTACAACCAGACCCCTCAGGTCTTCTAACCAGGGATTACTGGTGGTCCCACGCACTCGCTTAAACACTAGAGGTGACCGCTCCTTTGAAGCGGTGGCTCCAAACCTGTGGAACGCCCTTCCTATTGTCTTATGTTCTGCAGTCTCGGTTGAAGCTTTTAAAAAGCAGCTGAAGACGCACTTGTTTACATTTGCTTTTGATTGATGTATGTAATTTTTTGGTGTCATGATTTAATCTTTTAATGATTGTTTTTAGTCTTTTAGGTTTTAGAACCTAATATGTTTTGTACAAATGTTTATCTTGTGAAGCACGTTGTGACTTTGTCTGTGAAAGGTGCTATATCAAATAAACTTATTATTATTATTATTATTATTATTATGTGAACGTGTTGTTTGTGTAACGTGTTGTGGTTCAGACTCGTGACTGACTTGTTTTCCTCGTTTTTCTCTCCGTCAGCGAGATTCACAGCCGATAGAATGTTGATCCGGAGATTACGGAGCAGACAAAGGAGAGCAGCAACAACACACACAGACACACACTATATACACACACAGAGACACACACACACACACACACAGAGACACACACTATACACACAGAGGAGACAAAGGAGAGCCGTCACAACAACACATAGACGCACACTATACACACACACAGAGACACATACACACACACACATACATACACAGAGACACACACACACACACACACACAGACACACACTCACTATACACACACAGAGACACACTATATACACACACAGACACACACTATATACACACACAGAGACACACACACACACACTTACTATACACACACAGAGACACACACACTGTATACACACACACATACACACGGAGGAGACAAAGGAAAGCCGTCACAACAACAACACACAGACGCACACTATACACACACACAAACACACACAGACACATACATACATACACAGACACACACTATACACACACACACAGAGACACATACACACACACATACATACACAGACACACACACACACACACACTATACACACACACACACAGACACACACACTATACACACACAGACACACACACACAGAGACACATACACACACACATACATACACAGACACACACACACACACACACACACACACACACACACACACACTATACACACACACACACAGACACACACACTATACACACACAGACACACACACACTATACACACACAGAGACACACAGACACCAGGCAGCCGTCATAACACCACAGCGAGCCCGTCCTCTATATGACAACAGCCAGCTGCCTCCAAACATCACAACCACAGACGACCTGCACACGGACACACGGAAACCCGGACCCAGCAGCCAATCAGACGTCAGATTCAGCCTCCACGCCAACGACTGCAGCTTCTTTGTTTTTTGGGTTAAATTTGACTTTCAGATTTCCATCAGGATGTTTGGCCGGATTCTTCTGCTCATCAGCGTTGCCCTTTTCTTCTGTGCAGGTAAGACCGGACCGGACAGGTGTTTAAACAGAGACAGGTGGAGTTCTGATCAGACAGGTGGAGTTCTGATCAGACAGGTGTTTAAACAGAGACAGGTGGAGTTCTGATCAGACAGGTGTTTAAACAGAGGCAGGTGGAGTTCTGATCAGACAGGTGGAGTTCTGATCAGACAGGTGTTTAAACAGAGGCAGGTGGAGTTTGTTCTGATCAGACAGGTGGAGTTCTGATCAGACAGGTGGAGTTTGTTCTGATCAGACAGATGGAGTTCTGATCAGACAGGTGGAGTTTGTTCTGATCAGACAGGTGGAGTTCTGATCAGACAGGTGGAGTTTGTTCTGATCAGACAGGTGGAGTTCTGATCAGACAAGTGTTTAAACAGACAGGTGGAGTTCTGATCAGACAGGTGGAGTTCTGATCAGACAGGTGTTTAAACAGAGGCAGGTGGAGTTCTGATCAGACAGGTGGAGTTCTGATCAGACAGGTGGAGTTTGTTCTGATCAGACAGATGGAGTTCTGATCAGACAGGTGGAGTTCTGATCAGACAGGTGTTTAAACAGAGGCAGGTGGAGTTCTGATCAGACAGGTGGAGTTTGTTCTGATCAGACAGGTGGAGTTCTGATCAGACAGGTGGTTTTTGTTCTGATCAGACAGGTGGAGTTCTGATCAGAAAGGTGGAGTTCTGATCAGAAAAGTGTTTAAACAGACAGGTGGAGTTCTGATCAGACAGGTGTTTAAACAGGGACAGGTGGAGTTCTGATCAGACAGGTGGAGTTCTGATCAGACAGGTGTTTAAACAGAGGCAGGTGGAGTTCTGATCAGACAGGTGGAGTTCTGATCAGACAGGTGTTTAAACAGAGGCAGGTGGAGTTCTGATCAGACAGGTGGAGTTGGTTCTGATCAGACAGGTGGAGTTCTGATCAGACAGGTGGAGTTTGTTCTGATCAGACAGGTGGAGTTCTGATCAGACAGGTGGAGTTCTGATCAGACAAGTGTTTAAACAGACAGGTGGAGTTCTGATCAGACAGGTGTTTAAACAGAGACAGGTGGAGTTCTGATCAGACAGGTGTTTAAACAGAGACAGGTGGAGTTCTGATCAGACAGGTGTTTAAACAGAGACAGGCGGAGTTCTGATCAGACTGGTGTTTAAACAGACAGGTGGAGTTCTGATCAGACAGGTGGAGTTCTGATCAGACAGGTGGAGTTTGTTCTGATCAGACAGGTGGAGTTCTGATCAGACAGGTGGAGTTTGTTCTGATCAGACAGGTGGAGTTCCGATCAGACAGGTGTTTAAACAGAGACAGGTGGAGTTCTGATTAGACAGGTGTTTAAACAGAGACAGGTGGAGTTCTGATCAGACAGGTGTTTAAACAGAGACAGGTGGAGTTCTGACCGGAGCAAAACAGGAAGTAAGGTGAGGAAGTATAAGGGCCGTTTTACAGTCGCCGTTCCCGACCTGTTGCGTGACAATGTGACGTCAAAATGACGTAGATCTCGCTGGCGTGACAGGATTATGAGTGTGACCAGAGGTCGCTCACCACTCTATTTTTTTCAGCGGCGTGCGTCAAAGCGTAAACAGGAAGCAGGGACGAGCTGGAGGCCAACGTGATGCCAGGAGTGACTGCAAGTCTCTCTTGTGAACTTACTGGGTTAAGATGAGTTCTGTTATGGTGAATGAAAGGCTTGGTCCAACCAAGTAGCTCATCCAATCAAATATAAGCATTGACGTCAACGCTGCTGCCAGCTCTGACCTTGTTTACCTTTTTCTTCTTCTTCCAGTCCGTAGAAATAGCGACGTCGGTAGCCTTTCCTCATTAGCGCCTCCTATGTTCAGGAGAAGACTGCAGCTAGTGCACAAGCGCGAGTATAAATAGTTACGGCGATCCTGTGACGTCACACTGGCACTCAACAGGTCAGCTGCGACGAGTATACTGCACGTTTAAGAGTGCGAAGAGGCAGGTTGGGGGGGGGGGGGCAGGTGTAAAGGAAGCTATGAAACCTGAACATTTGAATGTCTCTGTTCCAGATGCGGAGGATAAATCACGGCTCTACAGGAAGGTAAGAACTTCATCCTGGCATTGTTGAATGTTACATTACCATAACGCTAACATAACTAACCTTCTGACGTATAACGCCGAGCACCGTCAGTCGGACCGTCAGACCGGCTGAGCACCGTCAGACCAGCTGCCGGACCGTGAGGCCGGCTGAGCACCATTGTGTTTGTCGTTTTCAACTAGAAGAAGTCACAAAGCTGATGAAATATGTCTCAAAAGTTTTCTGTTTGGAGGGAAAGTTAATGTTTACAAAGTGCTGCTGTCTGTTTCTAACCTGTCTTTCTACCTGTCTGTCTCTCTACCTGTCTCTCTAACCTGTCTGTCTCTCTACCTGTCTGTCTGTCTCTCTACCTGTCTCTCTAACCTGTCTGTCTGTCTCTCTACCCGTCTGTCTGCAGCCCTCCTGTGTGGGGACCAGTGTGTCTCAGGCGTGTCCTCTGAACTTCTCTCCGGTATGCGGCAGCGACGGCGTGACCTACGCCAACGAGTGCTCTCTGTGCGTCCACAGGCTGTGAGTCTTTACCGCCATTACTCTGCTAATACGTCATGTCTGTCGTTCTCATACTGACCACAGTAATACTACACAGTAATACTGACCACAGTACTACTGACCACAATAATACTGACCACAGTAATACTGACCACAATAATACTGACCACAGTAGTACTGACCACAATAATACTGACCACAGTAATACTGACCACAATAATACTGACCACAATAATACTGACCACAGTAGTACTGACCACAATAATACTGACCACAATAATACTGACCACAGTAATACTGACCACAATAATACTGACCACAGTAATACTGACCACAATAATACTGACCACAATAATACTGACCACAGTAATACTGACCACAGTAATACTGACCCCAATACCACGAAGCATTCCCACATACAGATGGGACAACTCTGAACTCGTTAATATAACATAAATGTTACTTTAACGATTGACTTCTGTTTGTCCCTGTTCAGGGAGAAAAACTCCGACATCTTGATCGTGGGGGACGGACCCTGCTGAAGATGACATCATCGCTGTCTTCCCAGACCGATGACATCATTGCTATCCTCCCAGACCAATGACATCATCGCTGTACTCCCAGACCGATGACATCATCACTGTCCTCCCACACCGATGACGTCATCGCTGTCCTCCCAGACCAATGACGTCATCGCGTATATATTTAGTTAGTTAACGTGTAGCTGGTAGCATGTAGCTGTTAGCGTGTAGCACACAGTTGCTGTGTTTTATATTTTCATATCTCTGTAAAGACATTCAAAAATAAAGATTACCCTTTCTCTACGAGTTCAGCTTCCTCACTTTTTAACACAAATCTGTGATTCAGAGTTGGGGAATTATGTTAGTTAGTTAGTTCTATATATATATATATATATATATATATATATATATATATATATATATATATAGTTATAGTTATATATATATATATAAAACCCCAAATCAGAAAAAAGTTGGGACAGTATGGAATACACAAATAAAAAAAGAAAGTAGTGATTTCTAAATGTACTTTGACTTGTATTTCATTGCAGACAATGTGAACACAAAATAGTTCATGTTTTGTCTGGTCAACTTAATTTCATTTGTAAATAAACATCCTTCCCTATAAATCAGGTGATAAGGAAGTAGCAAGCAAGTATAGGCCTATTGCTATCCTTCCGGTAGTTTCCAAAATTCTGGAAAAAATTGTCACAGAGCAACTATCGGAACATTTAAAGTCTAACCAGCTGCTTTATCCATTACAGTTTGGATTTAGAAACAAACATTCCACCGAAACAGCTAACTGTTATCTGCTTGACAAAATTAAAGAAACACTGGATAAAGGAAATGTTGTCGGGGCAGTGTTCCTGGACCTAAAAAAGGCCTTTGACACTGTTAATCACAGTATCTTACTACATAAATTAAATCAATTTAAAATATCTTCTGAAGCTTTACAGTGGTTTAGGTCTTATTTGGGTGGGAGACAGCAATGTGTTAGGGTCAATGGGGTTAAGTCACCTCTCCATGCTAACAACATGGGAGTACCGCAAGGGTCTGTACTTGGCCCATTGCTGTTTACAATGTATATAAATGACCTACCAAAATGCTGTCTGGGGTTAAACTGTCAGATGTATGTGGACGACACAGTGGTCCATGTTTCTGCTAAAACACCCAGTCTGGCAGGTGAGCACCTGACAAAGGCATTACAGAATATATCTAAATGGCTTGAGTTATCTCATTTATCTCTTAATGTTAAGAAAACCGTTTCCATGTGTTTCTCCATACGAAATAGGCCTATAAGCGATATATTTGAGGTACAGATAAAAAATTAAGTAATAGAAGCAGTAAATGAAGTCAAGTATCTTGGAATTATTCTGGACACAAATTTTAAATTTGATAATCATGTTAAGTACATCTGCAAGAAGATCAAACCAAATATAATTTTTTTCCGTTTTATCAGAAGGGATTTGTCTTGTCACACTGCTAAACTATATATACATTCAATGATATTCTCACATCTATCATACTGTATTACATCACGGTCACAAGCATCTCCATCTAAATTAAAACCAATTTTCTCAATTTACAAACAGGCAATAACAATTATGGACAAGAAACCCATGAGATGGCAGCATTGTGATGTTTTGAGAAAGCATAAGCTTTTCGGCTTTGACAGTTTCATTAATTTTAATTATATTAATTTGGTTTATAAATGTTTAAATAATCATGTCTCACCATCGTTTTCGAAACTAGTAAGTAGGCGTCAAAGCTCTCATCGGGCGAATACACGAGCCACTGTAAGAGGTGACTGTCTAGTCCCGAAGTGTAAGACCTCTTTTGGTCAGTCTGCTTTCTCGGTAAAGGGGCCAAATCTCTGGAATGCTTTACCCACTGATTTAAAACTAGAGACCGATGGAAATGCTTTTACAAGAGGACTTAAACAATGGCTAAAAACTAAACAACAGTGCTCACATGAATAACCTACTATTAATAGTCTTTGATTCTAATGTTTTACTGTTTATTCTTCTTGTTTTCTATTGTTTTTGTTCTTTTAACCTATATTGTACATTGTAGTTATTTGTTTGCTAATATTGTTATTATCATTTTGTTCTTAGTCTTGATATTGTATTTTAATGCTAAAAGCCTCCCATTGACAGGTGTTGAAAATTAGCATGTGTGCTATAACACTCATACTAATACATATGGTTCGTCCAATGTCATTGTATGTCCATTTCAAATAAAATAAAACAAACCTGCAACACATTCCAAAAAGGTTGGGACAGCAGCAATTTAGGGCTAGTAATCAGGTAAATTGGTTAAATAATGGTGTGAGTTGAAACAGGTAATGTCAACAGGTGATTGTAATTATGATTTGGTACAAAAGCAGCATCCAAGAAAGGTCTAGTCCTTTAGGAGCAAAGATGGGCCGAGGATCGCCAGTTTGCCAACAAATACGTGAGAAAATTATTGAAATGTTTAAAAACAATGTTCCTCAAAGAAAGATAGGAACTGCATCAAGAATCGTCATTCATCTATAAGCGATATCACCACATGGGCTCAGGACTACTTTGGCAAACCTTTGTCAAGTACCACAATACATAGTTACAGCCACAAATGCCAGTTAAAACTGTACTGTGCCAAAAGGAAGCCCTATGTTAACAGTGTCCAGAAGTGCCGTCGACTTCTTTGGGCTCCGAGGCATCTGGGATGGACCATCACACAGTGGAAACGTGTACTGTGGTCAGATGAATCAGTATTTCAGATATTTTTTGGGAGAAATGGATGCCGCCTCTCCGGGAACCATCACCTTATCGTGGTGGAGAGGTTTGGGTGTCCCTATGAACCTGAGGGCTGTGTTGTCTGGAGCTTTGTGCTCCTGGTAGGGTCTCCCATGGCAAAGTGGTCTCAGGTGAGGGGCCAGACGAAGAATGGTTCAAAAAACCCTATGAAAAAACGAGGAAGGGATAGAGAGACCCTGCCCGGAGGAAGCCCGGGGCCCCCGTCTGGAGCCAGGCCCAGAGGGAGGGCTCGTCAGCGAGCGTCTGGTGGCCGGGTTTGCCACGGAGCCCGGCCGGGCACAGCCCGAAAAAGCTACGTGGCACCTATCTCTCCAGCCCATGGGCCCACCACCTGTGGGAGGAATCGCTGGGGTCGGGTGCGCTGCCACACGGGTGGCGGTGAAGGTCAGGGGCCTCGACGGACCAGACCCGGGCAGCAGAGGCTTGCTCTGGGGACATGGAATGTCACCTCGCTGTGGGGGAAGGAGCCGGAACTTGTGCGTGAGGTGGAGCGCTACCAGTTGGATCTGGTGGGGCTTACCTCTACGCATAGTCTCGGTTCTGGAACCGTACTCCTGGAGAGGGGTTGGACTCTTTTCTTCTCCGGAGTTGCCCAGGGTGTGAGGCGCCAGGCGGGTGTGGGGATACTCACAAGTCCCCGGCTGAGCGCCGCAACGTTGGAGTTTACCCCGGTGGACCAGAGGGTCGCCTCCCTACGCTTGCGGGTTGTTGGGGGGAAAACTCTGACTGTTGTTTGTGCATATGCACCAAACAAGAGTTCAGAGTATTCGGCCTTTTTGGAGACCTTGAATGGAGTCCTGTATGGGGCTCCGGAGGGGGACTCCATAGTTCTGCTGGGGGACTTCAACGCACATGTGGGCAATGACGGAGATACATGGAGAGGCGTGATTGGGAGGAACGGCCTCCCTGATCTAAACCAGAGTGGTTGTCTGTTATTGGACTTCTGTGCTAGTCATGGATTGTCTATAACAAACACCATGTTCGAACATAGGGATGCTCATAAGTGTACTTGGTACCAGAGCACCCTAGGCCGAAGGTCAATGATCGATTTTATAATCGTTTCATCTGATCTGAGGCCGTATGTTTTGGACACTCGGGTGAAGAGAGGGGCGGAGCTGTCAACTGATCACCATCTGGTGGTGAGTTGGGTCAGGGGGTGGGGGAAGACTCTGGACAGACCTGGTAAACCCAAACGGGTGGTGCGGGTAAATTGGGAACGTCTGGAGGAAGCTCCTGTCCGACAGACCTTCAACTCACACCTCCGGCGGAGCTTTTCGTGCATCCCTGTGGAGGCTGGGGGCATTGAACCTGAGTGGACAATGTTCAAAGTTTCCATTGCTGAAGCTGCGGCAGGGAGCTGTGGTCTTAGGGTCTTAGGTGCCTCAAGGGGCGGTAACCCTCGAACACCGTGGTGGACACCGGTGGTCAGGGAAGCCGTCCGACTGAAGAAGGAGTCTTTCCGGGATATGTTATCCCAGAGGACTCCGGAGGCAGTTGCAAGGTACCGAAGGGCCCGAAGGACTGCAGCCTCTGCCGTGAAAGAGGCAAAGCAGCGGGTGTGGGAGAAGTTCGGAGAAGACATGGAGAAGGACTTTCGGTCGGCACCAAGGCGCTTCTGGAAAACCGTCCGCCACCTCAGAAGGGGGAAGCGGGGAACCATCCAAGCTGTGTACAGTAAGGATGGGACGTTGTTGACCTCAACTGAGGAGGTAATAGGGCGGTGGAAGGAGCACTTTGAGGAACTCCTAAATCCAGCTGATGCGCCCTCTTTGTTAGAGGCAGAGCTGGAGGATGACGGGGGATTGTCGTCAATTTCCCTGGTGGAGGTCACTGAAGTAGTCAAACAACTCCACAGTGGCAAAGCCCCAGGGATTGATGAGATCCGTCCAGAAATGCTGAAAGCTCTGGGTGTGGAGGGGCTGTCTTGGTTGACACGCCTACTCAACATTGCGTGGAAGTCTGGGACAGTGCCTAAGGAGTGGCAGACCGGGGTGGTGGTTCCCCTCTTCAAAAAGGGGGACCAGAGGGTGTGTACCAATTACAGGGGTATCACACTTCTCAGCCTCCCTGGTAAAGTCTACTCCAAGGTGCTGGAAAGGAGGGTTCGGCCGATAGTCGAACCTCAGGTTAAAGAGGAACAATGCGGATTCCGTCCTGGGCGTGGAACAACGGATCAGCTCTTTACTCTAGCAAGGATCCTGGAGGGAGCCTGGGAGTATGCCCATCCAGTCTACATGTGTTTTGTGGATCTGGAGAAGGCATATGACCGGGTCCCCCGGGAGACTTTGTGGGAGGTGCTGCGGGAGTATGGGGTGAGGGGGTCCCTTCTCAGGGCCATCCAATCTCTGTATGACCAAAGCAAGAGCTGTGTCCGGGTTCTCGGCAGTAAGTCAGACACGTTCCAGGTGAGGGTTGGCCTCCGCCAGGGCTGCGCTTTGTCACCAATCCTGTTCGTAGTATTTATGGATAGGATATCGAGGCGTAGTCGTGGTATGGAGGGGTTGCAGTTCGGTGGGCTGGGGATCTCATCGCTGCTCTTTGCAGATGATGTGGTCCTGATGGCATCATCGGCCTGTGACCTTCAGCACTCACTGGATCGGTTTGCAGCCGAGTGTGAAGCGGCTGGGATGAGGATCAGCACCTCTAAATCTGAGGCCATGGTTCTCAGCAGGAAACCGATGGAGTGCCTTCTCCAGGTAGGGAATGAGTCCTTACCCCAAGTGAAGGAGTTTAAGTATCTTGGGGTCTTGTTCGCGAGTGAGGGGACAATGGAGCTGGAGATTGGTCGGAGAATCGGCGCAGCGTGGGCGGTATTACATTCTGTTTATCGCACCGTTGTGACGAAAAGAGAGCTGAGCCAGAAGGCAAAGCTCTCGATCTACCGGTCAGTTTTCGTTCCTACCCTCACCTATGGTCATGAAGGTTGGGTCATGACCGAAAGAACGAGATCCAGGGTACAAGCGGCCGAAATGGGTTTCCTCAGGAGGGTGGCTGGCGTCTCCCTTAGAGATAGGGTGAGAAGCTCAGTCATCCGTGAGGAGCTCGGAGTAGAGTCGCTGCTCCTTCACGTCGAAAGGAGCCAGTTGAGGTGGTTCGGGCATCTGGTAAGGATGCCCCCTGGGCGCCTCCCTAGGGAGGTGTTCCAGGCACGTCCAGCTGGGAGGAGGCCTCGGGGAAGACCCAGGACTAGGTGGAGGGATTACATCTCCAACCTGGCATGGGAACGCCTCGGGATCCCCCAGTCAGAGCTGGTTAATGTGGCTCGGGAAAGGGAGGTTTGGGGTTCCCTGCTGGAGCTGCTCCCCCCGCGACCCGACCACGGATAAGCGGACGACGATGGATGGATGGATGAAATGGATGCCGTGTGCTCCGGACCAAAGAAGAAAAGGATCATCCAGACTGTTACCAGCAACAAGTCCAAAAGCCAGGGTCTGTCATGGTATGGGTGTTGTGTCAGTGCCCTTGGCAAAGGTAACTTGCACTTCTGTGATGGCATCATTAATGCTGAAAAGTACATAGAGATTTTGGAGCACAATATGCTGCCTTCAAGAAGACATCTTCTACCAGGCCAGTCTCAGGCCTCAGCAGCAGCAGTCCAACATATCCATGGACAAGTCAAAATCCGCGGTGGTCACAAGCGGTGCAGTCAGGTACTGTTACATCTACTGGTGAGTGTTCTAACCCGCAGTTTCCACCCATTTTCCAAGCAACAAAACAGAATAAAACCAGGAATCCCGTGTTGAAAAGACACAGATCATCTAAGATCTTCCATACTTTGAATCAGGCAAAAATAATATGGGATCTGCGAGCCAAACCTAAAGGCTTATTAGGCGGACATTTAAAGAGGTTAAATATAAAGAGTATGGCACCTAAACGAGAAGAGCTAGAACATCTGCTCTGCAACTCCAACATTGACTTCATAGGCCTCTCAGAAACGTGGCTAACACATAGCTCTCCAGATTCTGTTGTAAATATGCCTGGGTATAATGTGTACAGGAATGACAGGGATCACGGTAGGGGCGGAGGAGTTTTGTTATATGTGAGAGATGTTCTTAATAGTAAACAGATTGTATGGCCAGAGGATATCCAACTTGAAGGTGTCGGAGTAGACGTACCCCTTTCATCTTCAATGTCATTTACCATAATATGTGTATATCGTAAACCATCTGCAAAGTTGGATTTTTATGAAAAATTTAAACAACTTCTCAAATATTGTGATCTAAACAAAGAAACAATCATTATTGGTGATTTTAACATAAATTGGAATGAAAAGAAGGTTAGAAAACATCTTAAAGAAACTACAGACCGCTATAATTTTACACAATTAATTCAACAGCCCACTCGGATAACTTCACGTTCCAAAACATTAATAGATTTACTCTTTGTCAATTGACCTGAAAGAATTATTAAAACATTTAACTTCATGACTTTTTCTTTTTTTCAAGAAAGCTCACAAAAACACGATTCAAAGTTTCACACAACCATACTGTGTATAATGAGATTCCAAAAAATCAAATGCCAAATTTTGTGGCAGCTTTGCAAGAAATCGATTGGAGTGAATTAAATCAAAGTGAGGACATAGAGAATTGTAGTAATCTGTTTCAGTTTAAAATCAATCAAGTAATGTTAAACTTTACCAAAAGAGGGAGTCATAATAAGAGAAAAGGAAAGTTGTTACCTTGGTTAAATGATGAGTGTAGGAAATTAATGAAGGAGAGGGATGTGCAACTTAAAAAATCAATAAAATCTAGTCTCGCTATAGATAGGCAAAAATTCACTTCCTTAAGAAATAAATGCACTAACTATTTGCGAAAGGCAAAGGCAAAATTCTTCATGGATATTATCACTGATGCCAATGGAAATGGTAAAAAGATCTGGCAAAATCTTAATAAATTACTTGGTAGACAAAAAACAGAAACAATTGACGATTTTGAACTCAAAATTAACAACACTGTGGTAAACAACCCAAATTCTCTATCAAATGAATTTAACCAATACTTTTCTAAATCTGTTAGGGAGATAACTGAACTGTTTGAGCCATCCGAGAAAATACCTAGACCCATTGATCCTTCCAAGCCTGTGTTCAATTTGTGTGAAATAACAGAGATGGAGGTAGATAAGATCATTGGATCACTTAAGAGCTCAAAATCGAAAGATGCGTATGGGCTAGATTCACATTCTCTAAAATTATGTAAAAACTCCTTAATTGCTCCTATAACATATATGATCAATTTATCACTCAAGCAGAGACTTGTTCCATCCTTCTGGAAAATGGCCTTAGTCACCCCAATCTTTAAATCTGGTGATAAATTACATGTAGCCAACTACCGACCAATCAGTATCCTTCCTGTCGTCTCCAAGATCGCTGAGAAGTGGGTTGCTAAAATTATAAATGAACATCTAAATAAAGGCCATTCTCCCTTGCATACTATGCAATTTGGGTTCCGCACCAATCACTCGACTGAATTTGCCAACAGTTTGTTTATAGAGAAAGTAAAAAGTAAATTGGATAATAATGCTTGTGTCGGTGCTGTGTTCTTAGATTTAAAAAGAGCATTTGACACTGTTAATCATGACATTTTATTGTCTAAATTGACATATTTTAACTTTTCTTCAAATGCCATTCAATGGATTAAATCTTACTTTGACTCAAGAAAACAGTGTGTTAACATTAACGGTGTCAAATCGTCTTTCATAGATGTCCCCGTTGGTGTGCCTCAAGGGTCAATACTTGGTCCCTTATTATTCTCTTTATATATAAATGACCTTCCAAATACTTGTGTTGATGTTGAATTCCAAATGTATGCTGATGACGCAGTCATCTACACAAGTGCAAAAAGTGTTCAAGAGGCTTCTGCTATCCTGACCTCCGCCCTGGTCCCTGTAAATGAATGGCTTTTTAAATCCTGTCTGCTACTCAATACTAAAAAATCTGTTTGCATGATGTTCACTAAACAGTCCCAAGACATAAAACAATCTGGTGTATGGTGGGGTGGTGATGGCGCAGTGGTTAGAACACATGCCTTTGGTGTGGGAGACCTGGGTTCGATTCCCACCATGATCCATCAACCAATGTGTCCCTGAGCAAGACACTTAACCCCTAGTTGCTCCAGAGGCGTGCGACCTCTGATATATAGCAATTGTAAGTCGCTTTGGATAAAAGCGTCAGCTAAATGACATGTAATGTAATGTAATGTGTATTTTTAAGAGGAGTAGAATTAGAAGTTGTTTCAGAATTTAAGCACCTTGGTGTGACTCTTGATTCCACATTAAGTTTTAAAAAACATGTAAAAAGAATATCGAGAACAGTAAAATTTAATTTACAAAATTTTAAACAAATTCGTCCTTTTATACCATTTGCGGCTGCCAAAGTATTTTTACATTGTATGATTTTATCACATATTGAATACTGTTGTACAAGTTGGACATTGACTGGTATGAACACTCTTAAATTAATAGAATCACTCTATAAAAATGCCTTAAAAGTCTTTGATAAAAAGCCAATGTCCTATCATATTTGTAATATTTTACAAAAACATAATCTATTAAGTTTAGAGAATTTTAAACGTTTCAAATACGCTTGCTTTGTGTACAAAGTGTTAAATGGATTAGCCCCTCCTCCCATGTCGGACTTCTTTAAATCAAAGACTCACAGTGGTGCCAGGACGCGGGCCTCCACTAGAGGTGACTGTGAGGTGCCTTTCAGAAGAACATCCTTTGGGCAAAATGCTTTGTCTGTGAAGGCTGGTAAGTTCTTGAATAGTATCCCCATCAGTGTTAGGGAATGTCCAACATTAATAATATTTAAAACCAAACTCAAAGTGTGGCTTAAAGCAAACCAGTCTTGTAACCATTAAGTGATTATTTTACTTTTGCCAGTACTTATTCATTTTTGTATTGCTTTTATTTATTTTTATTTTTATTTTATTTTATTTTTTGTATTTGTATGTTATAATTTGTGTATTTCTGTAATTTGTCTAGGGACTACGGATGTAAATTAGCACTGTGGCTATAATCCGGCATGTTTACATCTGTTTTTGTTGTCTCAATGCAGATGTTCATTAATGTGCATTGTCCCTATCAAATAAAATTTAAATAAAATAAATAAATCTTTTCCAGGGACGTCCATTCATATTTCAACAAGATAATGCAAAACCACATTCTGCACACATTACAAAGTCCTGGCTGCAGAGGAAGAGGATACGGGTACTTGACAGGCCTGCCTGCAGTCCCGACCTGTCTCCAATAGAGAATGTGAGGCGCATTTTGAAGCGCAAAATGCGACAACGAAGACCCTGTACTGTTGCCCACCTTAAGACTTGTTTGCAGCAAGAATGGGACAAAATTACACCTGAAACACTTCATCACTTGGTGTCTTCAGTCCCTAAACGTCTTTTAAGTGTTGTGAAAAGGAATGGCAACATTACAAAGTGGTAAATGCTTTACTGTTCCAACTTTTTTTGAACCAAAATAGGAATTTTGTTTTTTGAAAAACAAAACAATACAAATCATGACGAACACACTAAATTGTGTGCTGTTGTATTGTCTGCAATGAAATACAAGTCAAAGTACATTTAAAAACCACTACTTTCTTTTTTTATTTGCATTTTCCATACTGTCCCAACTTTTTCTGATTTGGCATTGTATATATATGTATAGTTATATGAGTATTTCTATTCCAGGGGGTATGGTGAAGGGTATGTGATGATGTGGAGGCCAAGGGAACTTTATCAGGATGCATAGTATCCTGGATCCATGAATAACTGGCCTTTAATAATAAAAATCTGCTTGCTGCCTCTATGGGAATTTAACATAGGGGTGTACTCACTTTAGTTGCCAGTGGTTTAGACATTAATGGCTGTGTGTTGATTTATTTTGAGGGGATAGCACATTTACAGTTATACAAGCTGTACACTTAATACTTTACACTGTAGCAAAGTGTAATTTCTTCAGTGTTGTACCATTAAAAGATATAATGAAATATTTACTAAAATGTGAGGGGTGTACTCACTTTTGTGAGATACTGTATGTGCGCCTGAGTTAACCCTCCACTCACTGATCCAACCCAGCCGCCCGCTGATCAGTTTCCTAATTCGTTGATATAAAATCTGATCGCAAAGCAGCACAAGCCTAAACACACACACAAACACACACAGACACACACACACACACACAGAGACACAGACACACACACACACACAGACACACACACACACACACACACACACACACACACACACACACACACAATTCAATTTTATTTATATTATCAAATCATAACAGGACTTATCTCAGGACACTTTACAGATAGAGTAGGTCTAGACCACACTCTACAGGCTGGCCGCAGCTGAAGACAGATCCCGACGCAACAACCTCAGATTCGTTTGGATACCGGAGGGGGCTGAAATGAGCAATGTTACTACATTCCTTAACGAGTTTATCTCAGCGACCCTTGGCATTGATCCAACCCCGGGTGGAATCGAGATGGACCGCGCTCACAGGATCCGGACACGGCTGGGAGCGGGGGGATAAGAATCATGGTCGAACGATTGTGGCGCGCTTGCTACGATACAAAGATTGTCAAGCCATCCTGGAAGCAGCACGGGAAAAGAAACGCCTGACGTGGAACGGCAAACAAGTTATGATTTTCCCGGATTATTCGAGGGAGACGCAAAGGAAGCAGGAAGCATTCTCACGCTGCAAGAAAGCACTCCACGAGCGCAAGATTAAATTTGGCATGCTCTACCCTGCAATTCTGAAGGTTTTCATCAGTGGACAGAGTCCACGGGTGTTTGATGACCCGGATAAAGCTATGGAGTACACCGAGAAGCGCTGAGGTACATGTCTGGCACTGTGTCGGTGCACCATGCAACCTGGGCGCGCTATGGATATGCTTTGGAAACCACAAGAACTGGCTGTCCGTCTGTTCGGGAAGTTAACGATATGTGAGATAGGGGGTGTATATATGCAAATTTGCAGTCCTCTGTTTTCGGTTTTGGACATAGATCATTTCAAAGGACCGGCTCTGCACGTCACAAACCATTTTGAAGCTGACGTGAGTGCATATTTTTCACAACTGGGGCCTGTGTTGCCAACAATTTTATTTTTGTATAGAAATCCCTGTTTTCCTTTAATATCTGAACACAATGTTTAATATGATACGGCGGTGGGCTTTTAGGCTGCCCTTGTTTGATTAGTCATGGACCTAAGAGATTTACTTTTTTGTTCAACAATGTTTTTGGTAGTGTTGTTCTTTATGCCAGACTGGTTCACAGTCTGTTGTTTACTGATATCACTATGGTGTTGGTATTATGGTTATCTTCTTTTTTTTTCCCCTTGTCAATGTGTATAATTTATGTTGCACCATGGATCTTATATCATAATAGAATGGCTTATTCTACAGTAAAATACATTAAGATTGCTTATGACTAGCAGTGGGAGGACATTATATTATTCAACCGGGAATGTGAATGGCCTGGGCTGTCAAATTAAAAGGAAGAAAGTACTGGGGCATCTGAAAACTAAAAAACAAGATGTAGTATTTTTGCAGGAAACACATTGTTGTCCCCAGGAATCAGTTAATTTATGCAGAGACTGGGTAGGACATGTGTCCTTTAGTGCTGGGTCATCTAAAAGTCGAGGAGTAGCTATATTAATAAATAAAGGCCTACAGTTCAGGTTCAGGAGGCAAGTTAAAGATGATGAAGGCAGAATAATTATAATACTAACAGAGATACAAGGACATACTCTGATACTGTCCAATATATATGCACCCAATGCTGATCACCCCAATTTTTTCGTAGACTTAGAAAGTAAGTTGCATGATATCGGACAGTATCCCATAATTCTGGGAGGAGACTTCAATATTGTCTTAGATCAAATCCTTGATAGAAGTAAACCAACATTAAGTAGAATGCCTAACTCTGTTCTGCTTGTTAGGAGAATGTGTTCATCTATGGGTCTAACAGATGTGTGGAGGCTGAACCACCCAACGGACAGGGATTATACTTTTTTAACAGGAGCCCACTTTTTCTAATTTCTAGCTCTTTGCTGTCTGCCACACTATCCTGTTTAATTGATAGCATTCTGTTAACAGACCATGCCATGGTCAGACTACAAATGACCCCATATCAGGAAGCAGAAAGATCACAGATGTGGCGTTTTAATTCATCTTTATTGCAAGATGTGGGATTAAAGATCTTCGAGCCCAGATTAGGCTATATTTGGAGACCAATGTCCCCACAGCTCCCTCTGCCATAGTGGCCTGGGAAGCCATGAAGGCCTTTCTAAGGGGATTTATTATTCAATATTCTTCTCATAAGAAGAAGGTAAATAATGCTTAACTCACAGATCTAGAAAGGAGAATTAACAACAAAAAGCTAAATTAAAAAAGAATATATCTGAATTTATTTTAAAAGAATTGACCCGCCTTAAATATGATTATGATAATGATTATGATTAATAGATTGGATAAAATACTTGGGTCACTTATCCACCCTGACCAAGTGGGCTTTATTAGACAAAGAAACTCTTCTGATAATGTGAGTCGCCTTATAAATATTATGTGGTCGGTGAAGTGGTCACCAGTTATATCACCTTCTGTGAGAATATGATTGTCCCGCAAAAAACTGTGAAGGTATTCTCTAAAAATAAACCCTGGATTACAAAAGCACTAAAATCCACTATTAAAGAGAGAGTGGAGAAATTATTTCGGGAAGGCAAAGCTAGGGATGCCTGGCAAGGTGTTAAAACACTGGCTGGTCTCCCCATTAACAACTCAGCCTTTTCTGGGACAAGAGACTCTGTCAATATGGCAGAGGACCTTAACCAATGTTACTCCAGGTTTGACCAGTTTGATTATTCTCAAGAGAGGAAGGAGTTAATAGCTGAGATCACTCCTATGATATCTGTCCAAGCAAACCTGGAGTTGCGACAGGAGGAAGTGGAACTTATGCTGAAGAGGATGAAACCCAACAAGGCACCAGGACCTGATCAGATCTGTGGTCGGTTGCTAAAAGCCTGCTGCAGCCAGCTGGCAGGTGTTTTCTGTCATCTGTTCAACTGCTCTCTCTCAGAACATTTAATTCCAGCAACCTGGAAATCCTCAGTCATCTGCCCAGTAGCTAAAAAGAGCAATCCCACCTGTAACAATGACTATCGGCCGGTGGCATTAACTTCTCTGGTGATGAAAGGTTTTGAAAGGCTTGTTCTTTCCCAGCTTCATGAGGAGGTCAGCTTGCACGTTGACCCCCTTCAGTTTGCATACAAATGGCACACAGGTGTGGATGATGCTATATTAATGCTGCTACATGGCACTTATTCCCATCTTGAAAAGCCCAAGTCCTTCATTAGATTGGTCTTTGTGGATTTCTCGAGTGCTTTTAATACAGTGCAACCACACCTGATGGGAAAAAAATTGCTTCAAATGGATGTGAAACCGCACCTCATTCTATGGATCCTATCATTTCTGACAAATAGACATCAGAGGGTCTGAGTCAACGGTCACCTCAGCTCGTCTAAGATAGTTTCCACCGGTGCACCACAAGGCTCTGTAATCTCACCAGTTCTGTACACACTATACACTAATGACTGTAGGAGCAATAACCCAGGTATAATATATACTAAATATTCTGATGACACTGTGATCATGGACACCACTAATTCACTACGAGAGTTGCAGACTGAGATGGACGTTTTTGCGGTGTGGTGTAAGCAGAATTGTCTTGACCTTAATGCTTCGAAAACAAAGGAACTGGTAGTTGACTTCTGTAAGGATGTTTCCATTATCCCCACTTTGTAAGTCAACAATCAGCCAATAGAAAGGGTTGAATCATATAGATACCTTGGGACAATACTTGATCATAAACTTACATTCCAACTAAACAGTGAGAATATTTTCTCTAAGTGTCAGCAGTGACTCTTTTTCCTCTGGAAGCTACGTAAACTTCAGGTTCATCAGTCAGTGTTGATAGCTTTTTACAAATGTTTCATTGAGTCTGTAATAACTTTCAACATATTAGCTTGGTTTGGATTACTATCTAACATTCATTGTAACACAATAAACAAAGTTATAACAATAAGTAGTAAAATAATTGGACAGGTGCAGGAAACACTCATCAGTATTTATTACAGGAGGACAAAAACAAAAGGAACACAAATAGCCTTAGACACTACTCATACACTGCACAGTCACTATTGTCTTTTACCTTCAGGCCAGAGATACAGATCACTTATATTCAGGACCAAGAGAGCCATGACAAGTTTTATGCCTACATCTATCAGAAATATGAATGATTGACACATTTACTATTTTAACTTTTTGGTAGCACTTTATAATAACTATCCATAACTCACCATTTGTTAAGCATTAATAAACTCTTAGTTAGTGGTTTGTTCATCATGACTTATTAATTGTTCATACGTTGTTCATCATGAGTAAAGTATTTGTTCACACAGTTATAAATGGTTTGTTCATAGTAAACAAGCCCATTAGTTAATGGTTTGTTCGTCATTATTGATTAATTGTTTCTTACATAACTCATCATCAGTAAAGCATTCGTTCACACAGTTATAAATGGTTTGTTCATAGTAAATAAGCCTATCTTGAAAAATGTGTTTGTAAGTACATGATTTATACGTAATAGATATTGAAATAACTCTTTGTAAATGAAATAATTTTCCAATTATAAACCAGTTGCTAACTATTGCTAAATGCATTGTTCATCATTTGTAAAGCATTGCTCCTACATTCATTCTAATCAGTACAACATTTGTAAATACAGTTAGTAAATGGTTTGTCCATAGTAAGTAAGGCCATGTAAAATGTTTATAAGTTTATTTTTTAATAATTCCTAAATTATGCATGAACCGTTTGCAAATGAAGTCATTTTACCGTTATTAACTAGGTACTCAGGAACGTAAAAGGTTGTTTAAAACTAGGAAGTTAATGATTAACAGACTATCTACAATTACATTTGTTCATGCCTTAAATAAAGTGTTATGATTTAGAAAAAGGCCTGAACTAATAGCTGGGGTGTTAATACATCTGTTACAAATACTTACCAATAATGTAATACATGACTAATTCAGGAGTTACTGATGATTAGTTAAGTATACTGTGTGAGCCCATCTAAAGTGAGTACTTTTTTTTGCTTTACAAAGCATTTATAAATGAGTTGCAAAGGCTAACAGAACCTGGACACACATGTATTGTTCTATTTGGACATGTCTTCAGAAATATGTGTACAGATAGTTAGTGTTAATGCATCTTTAACAAGCACTTACCAACACATCAATTCATGATTAACTCATGAGTTACTATTGATTAGTTGACTACATGGCATGAGCCCATCTAAAGTGAGGTCTTGTTATGCTTTACAGAGCATTAATAAATGAGTTGCAAAGGTTAGCAAATACAAAGACAAGTAAAAAAAACTATTTTAAGAAAAGGGAAAGAAATGTCAAATTGATGGAAAACATACAAATATTTATTTAAAACTAAATAAATTCTTCTTTTCAATACATTTTTTATACAGCGAGAAAGAACACACACCCCAAGGTAAAAAAGAAAATGAAAATAAACTATGAGCAAAGGGGTATTGAACAAACAATGAAATAAATGCTTCACGGGAAAATAGAAAATGTAATTACAATGAATAAAAATGATTTAACGCATCCGTATGCTATCAAAAAAGAAACTAACAGCAACAACAATATATACATATGTATATAATAATAGTATGTCAAATGTACAAATATTTATGTAAAGCTATTGTAAATAAATTCTTTTCAACAAAGAACACATCCCAGGGAAAAAAATAAAATACAAAAAACTATGAAAAATGGCACTGAACAGAAAATTAAGAAATTACTTCACGGGAAAACATAACATTAAATAAAAAAAATTAAAGCATGATTCAAAATTCAAACATGTGGCTTATCACTAGGGTGTCATTATGGAACCAGTTCCTACGCAACCGGTAGGAATTGGACCGGACGTAAAAATATCCCGCTTTCTCTGTATTCTACCGTTAGCTAGCTACTGTAAATGTAGGCTACTTTTAAAATGCCATATTTTCCCTCTGGGCTCACCCAAACAAACGTAAAAGCATATTAACCATTCACTGCACGTGATCGCTAGTAAATATATTACATCTTTGATGTCATTTTTCAGTTTTTTAAGTACCGGTTCTGAATCGGAAAAATACAAACGATACCTAACCCAACTTCTTCTTTAGTGGGAGCAGCTTTCCATTAGCTTTTAACATGTTGACTGCAGCAGCAATCTCCTCATCTCTTTCAATTGTAGAAGCACACTGTGCAGCAAATTCACTTAATTTTGTAGAATGGGTATACATTTTTAAAACCTCTTTGTAGTGGTCTGGCGCAGCAATGTAAAGCTCAGCAATTGGCGCATTGACCACCACTGTCAACACCGACCTGTCTAAATGCACCAGACATGGTTCCAAGCCTCTTGAAAGATTTCAGTATCTTCTTGTACCGGGCCAAAACCTGCTCTGGCTTCCGGGCTGGAATTTAAAGAACATACAATTAGCACTATCTACAGTATGATTTTTTTCATTTATATTACTGTACTTACACACACTCTTTGGCACACAGACACACACACACACACACACACACACACACACACACTACACTGACCATCTAGTGGCTTGTCAGCTACACAGTCAAAGTCAATTCCAATCTAGAATATGATATTTATGTACTAGGATGACCACAACCTATTCCTCCATAATTTACTTTGTGAGTGCTAAAAACAATCACACATGCAATGTCACATCATATGGGAAAGGAGTCAGCCTGGATCACAGAGCAGAGCGAAGCAGGAGTGATCTAACAAGCAGGTGAGTGGAAAGTGTTGAAATTAGCATATCTAACCTCTTTGCAGTGTTTTTGACTTCTTTGGTGACCTTTTTCTTCCTTTCCCCTTCTTCTTTCTCTTCTTATCCTCTGAAGATGAGCATGTGTAAGATGACAACTCTGAGTCAGAACTCTTTGTACTCTTCTCAGAAGATGAGTCAAGTGCATGGACACTGCTGGAACCGGCAGTACTAGGCGCTCTGGGTTCCTCTTTTTTAAGAGCTGTTTAAAAAGATTAAAATACAAACATAAGAGTCTCAACACATTATACATAATAACACATATGTGCATGCATACAATGCAGAGCCAGGCCCTGCAAGTCCATGGTTATACCTTTTCCCCCAAAGTAATTTAAATACTAATGTTAATGTGAATTTGCACATCGTTAAAACAACAATCACAATACTATCGTAGACGATACCGCACAACCATATTCGAGAGATATGCGGATGCACACACACACAGACGTTCCTGTCATTAATAGATTGATGTAGCCTGCTGCCTAGCAATAGTAGTACTATTTTCGATGAAAGCAAAGACTGCCTCTTAAAACAGAACCTTACTAACACAAGACTTTAACATCATGGGTTTGAAGTTGTGTGTTAATGACAGCAGTTCAATATCATGATGGATTGTGGATGGAGAATATGTGAAGATCTGTACACTTTTTGACCCCTTGGCAGATGACTGCGGCTGACTGGAGGCGAAGAGGACATGCAATGCCTTCCTTCTACCTAAATAAGAACAAACCAATAGTCTGACTAAACATTGTGTTGGGAGACTTGCCTGATGCCAGTTGTTCCTTGAGGAAATCTCTGTCCTTGGTCAACTCCTCTATTTTCTCCTTCTGCCATTCAATTTGTTGTTTGCACATCTGCAACTCATGTGCTACATTTTTTATGGCCAGCTGTGCTGTGGGGGCTAGTGACACACCTAAAAGAAATACATGTGTTATTATTGAATGAATGTAGAAAGTTATCCTTACAGAAGCCAAGTCATAATGATCACAACTTTGTCCATAAACAATGCTAGGTTTAACAATCTAATGATAACGTGATATTAAAATAGTGTTTTCCCCCAATTTCATAATAAACATTGTTTTATGACAATAAGTGTTGAATCACTGGACACAGGCATTCAGTAATATGTGTTTATTCTACTGAAGCATGGTTTCATTAAGTAGCCTATACAACATTAACTATTAGCATCTTAAAGTAACCTTATCTGACAGAAAGAAAAGAAACTAATGGAATTAAGTCAATTTCCCTTTCTTACGTCAGACTAGCTTATTGTTCAGGTATAATGCAGTGTGAATTACTATACAATTAGTTCATTTCAGACCGCATTCAGAGGTTTTCATTCGTTTTCTATCTTATACTGTCTTAAATTGGTTTGCTGAACTTAGGAAACACATGCTGAATTCATTTGTTTACATTCCATGGTAATTACAGTACAGTTAACTCTTGCTTTTTGATTTAACTGGTTATGCAGTTCAGTACCCCCGCATTTGAGTAGTTAGCTAGCTAGCAATCTACCTCATTGTCAATTTAAGTTATAAAGCACAACCAAAATATATATTTATACTCACCAACACTACTGCCCTCCGCTTCTGTCTCCTCCACATCTTTCCTTGCTCTAGTATTTATCCGTTTTCTGTTTGGCATTGCTATTCTTACTTTACAAACAATGTAACAGGCGGCTGTAACGTTGTAGTGTGTGTGGGTATGCGATCTGTGCGTAAACATGCGGTATACGCGATCCGTCTGCCTGCACAATCTGACATGCGCATAGCCAGAGTATATATCCTGTGCGCGCGAAAGTTCCGATGTTGATGACGCAATCCCTACTGAACGCGGGCGGCGGAAATGGTGCCAGATCATAACATAGGCCTAAGCATCACCAGCATCATTCAATAGTGCACATTTCTGTAGCATCACTCTACACAATGACTCGATTCAGTAGTTTGAGAAACCTTCTACATGAGGATGTCTCTAGAAGGAATGCTCGGAAGCTTATTAAGTGGTTGCAGAGGAAGAAACTTTTGAGAAGAAAAATGAAATGCAGAAAATGCCATCGTAGCATGGAGCTGAAGGGAAGGGTCAACAGTGTGGACCAATATGCTTGGTAAGAAATGTATAGACCTTTTCAATGGAATTACATTGCTAGGCTACTGCCTGGCCCCTTGTTAACTTCCTGTCAGTTGATGCCATTCACATACACTGCAACAGGAAATCAACTTGGGTCCATTTAGAATGTTTATGTTTACATAACATTTACATATATTTACAGATGTCAACATAAACAGATGAGATCCTTCAGTTCGAATTTGTCATATGTTATTGGTAAACAATATGTACGGCTTGCATAAGTTAACACACCCATGCTAAAGTTGACTAAAAAGAGGAATAAAAATCCATCCGTTTTGAAATTGATCTTAATGCCTTAAAAATCCAACCTTTAAGGTCACCTATTTTCTTTGTGAATGGATAGTGTATAGTAAATAAATACATGTTTTTCCTTAAAATACAGGGGGCATAAGTCAGTACACCTATGTTAAATTCCCAGAGTCAGGCAGAACCCTATGTCCACTATGTGTTTCGGTGCTGTTCAGTAATATGCATGACTTCACATTTTTATTCTCAGTTCTCAATATGTGGGCTTTTCCTTATCATGCCTTTTCTAGTTTATAGTCAAATATGGGAATTGCATTGTTTGTATTTCAATTGTATAATACACCTTTCTAAATAACAACAAATAACGGTATGTTACTCTTGTTTGTTAGGATCTGTCGAGGGGCTGAACACTCCAGAAAGGTCACACAAATATCTGTGCGTCACAAGTCAATTTTCAGTCATTCCAAGGTCTCCCTGAAAAACTGGATGCAGTTTATGCACAGGTAGGTAAGCAATAGATTTAGGTTTTTAAGAAATCACCTTCATTATCTGTCAATGTAATTGATTATGGATCCATATTTTTTTTTTTACACTCAATATATAAAAAATGTATTATTAGTAGTATTATTGTAATGTATGTGTTATTGTTGTGTTCAAATTAGATTTATCATTACTTGTTATTATTGGCTATGTTGGTACTTTTTAGTGTTATGGTATGTGTAAGGTTAACAATAGGTTTATATTGTTACCACCTTAATACAACCTTATTAGCAATAATAACTACAAATGCTATTCCAAAGAATTATGCATGAAAATCCAAAAGTGACGTAAAATGTTATATAAAGCTAAAACAGATAATGCGGAGAAAGTTACTATTGTGTTGCTAGGGTAGACATTGTGGCGCAATGCTCAATAAAGTAGTTGCTGTGGTGGTTGCTACGTAGTAGAGACTGAGAGTCTTTGAAGTTAAGTGTGCAAGGACCTTTTGAACCAGCACCTTGTATGCACTTGAGCAGAGAAAGTGTAGAAAAGTGAGACACACCGAGAAAGAGAGCCTTAGATGTTGAGTACTAAAAACATGCAAAGACTTTCGTTTTAAAAATAAATAAAATAACAAAATGAAATTGATAGATTAATAGAGAGAGAGAAAGGGAGACAGAGAGAGAGAGAGAGAAGAAAGAGATGTGAGAGAAAGTGGGGAAGAAAGTAGTGAGTGATCCAGTTGAATGAGAGAAGAGAAAACATTCCTTTTAAGTAGCTGCATAGTCAGTAAGATCACAGGTGCTTGGTTACTCTACATGTGCTTGATTTACTTATTATGATGTCACAATGGGCCATGTTAAATCTATGGCAGAAATTATTTTTAGTTTTTATTTAATATCTCAAAAAGTGTATACACAAAAATTAACAATACATATGTCAAGCATCCTTTTCAAGACCTATGTGACAAAATGTTAACCAAATTTATATGTTGAAGGTTCTCTAAGCATGGCTGGGTGATGTCACTTCTGTTGACGTTTCAAACATAACAGAGAGCTTGTGTATTCAGGGGACAGGCAGCTAGTGAATCGTCAGATGTTTGCTGTATCTGACAAAATAAATGTTCCATCCATCCATCCATCGTCGTCCGCTTATCCGTGGTCGGGTCGCGGGGGGAGCAGCTCCAGCAGGGGACCCCAAACTTCCCTTTCCCGAGCCACATTAACCAGCTCTGACTGGGGGATCCCGAGGCGTTCCCAGGCCAGGTTGGAGATGTAATCCCTCCACCTAGTCCTGGGTCTTCCCCGAGGCCTCCTCCCAGCTGGACGTGCCTGGAACACCTCCCTAGGGAGGCGCCCAGGGGGCATCCTTACCAGATGCCCGAACCACCTCAACTGGCTCCTTTCGATGTGAAGGAGCAGCGGCTCTACTCCGAGCTCCTCACGGATGACTGAGCTTCTCACCCTATCTCTAAGGGAGACACCAGCCACCCTCCTGAGGAAACCCATTTCGGCCGCTTGTACCCTGGATCTCGTTCTTTCGGTCATGACCCAACCTTCATGACCATAGGTGAGGGTAGGAACGAAAACTGACCGGTAGATCGAGAGCTTTGCCTTCTGGCTCAGCTCTCTTTTCGTCACAACGGTGCGATAAACTGAATGTAATACCGCCCACGCTGCGCCGATTCTCCGACCAATCTCCCGCTCCATTGTCCCCTCACTCGCGAACAAGACCCCAAGGTACTTAAACTCCTTCACTTGGGGTAAGGACTCATTCCCTACCTGGAGAAGGCACTCCATCGGTTTCCTGCTGAGAACCATGGCCTCAGATTTAGAGGTGCTGATCCTCATCCCAGCCGCTTCACACTCGGCTGCAAACTGATCCAGTGAGTGCTGAAGGTCACAGGCCGATGATGCCATCAGGACCACATCATCTGCAAAGAGCAGCGATGAGATCCCGAGCCCACCGAACTGTAACCCCTCCCTACCACGACTACGCCTCGATATCCTGTCCATAAATACTACGAACAGGATTGGTGACAAAGCGCAGCCCTGGCGGAGGCCAACCCTCACCTGAAACGTGTCCGACTTACTGCCGAGAACCCGGACACAGCTCTCGCTTTGGTCATACAGAGATTGGATGGCCCTAAGAAAGGACCCCCTCACCCCATACTCCCGCAGCACCTCCCACAAAGTCTCCCGGGGGACCCGGTCATATGCCTTCTCCAGATCCACAAAACACATGTAGACTGGATGGGCATACTCCCAGGCTCCCTCCAGGATCCTTGCTAGAGTAAAGAGCTGATCCGTTGTTCCACGACCAGGACGGAATAAAAATAAATGTTCAAGCTAAGAAACTGCGTAGCAAGACTTAGAGAACCTTTAGTGCATTGTTTTGCCTTTTGCTGTTCTCCTTTGTCTGCATGAATTATGTGCTATGTATTGTCTTAAATGTATTAACAGTGCAACATTTTTTGTATTTACCTTTGAAGATTTTCACAGGGTCTAAGACCTAGTCAAATTGACATGATGGAAGACAGCATTGCAGCCAGTTCAGCAACTCTGACCAAAATGGCCAGAAAAATAAGGGAGGTATGTGTGTTTGCGATGGAGAGGTTGAGAAGGCGGACACGCCAGCAGATTGGTGGGAGGAGGGAGTTTGTAGTCCTTGATGAGAGATTTCGACACAAACGAAAGGTACATTTTTAGTTTTTAGTTCATAACTTTTTGATAGTTGTGAAATACAGTAGTCAATCAAGTTGATTTTATAGTAATATAGATATACTAATAAAATTATTATATCTGTTTTTTTCCTGCATCAGTATGGAAGAGGAAGAATGGCTGGTGCGTGGGGCCGACGAAAGTGGGTATTTGGGATGCTTGGCGTGAATGGAAAGTCAAGAAAGCCAGTTCTGCGCCTTGTGGAGAAACGGTCCAGGGGGCACCTCGTGCCTTTAGTGGTTCAACACGTCAGACCTGGGACATCAATTGTAAGTGATGAATGGCGTGCCTACCGTGTACTGTCAGTACTTGGGTACAAACATCATTCTGTGAATCACAGTAGGTGGTATGTTGATCCCCGTACCGGGGCTCATACTCAACATGTGGAGAGGGCCTGGCGCAGTTACAAGGAGCAGATTTGGAGACTGAGGGGAAATCGTTCTGAAAGTCTGCTGTCTGACCATTTGTCCCTCATAGAGTGGAACGAGTGGCTGGCGAAAAAGCACCACCATGGTGCATTTGGTCAGCTAATGCACGACATCTCAAAGAAATATAAGTAGGCTGATAGACAGGAAAGGGAGAGAGAGAGATGGGGGATGACACGCAGCAAAGGGCAGCAGGGCGGATTCAAACCCACTCATAAGTTTTTATTTATTGTACTTACATTTTCTATTTTCCCGTGAAGCATTTTTTTGTTATTGTTTGTTCAATACCATTACTTTCAGCTTTATTTTTTCCCTGGGATGTGTTCTTTGTTAAAAAGAAGAATTTATTTACAATAGCTTTACATAAATATTTGTACATTTGACATACTATGATTATATACATATGTATATATTGTTGTCCGCAAGCGAAGCAGCAGAGAAGGCCACAAGGTGGCTTTGGATTAAGAGGGCTGATCCGTGGACTGCTACTGGGACGCAAGTCGGGGCTTGATCAACCCCGGCTGGGTCGCCTGGGCGAGGGTGTATGATGTTGCGAGACCCGAAACACCCAATGATCCCAGGATACATCACTGAGGATGCGTCCCAGTGCATCCTTGAGATGTTTCTTGCATAGTTAACATCTGGCTCAGCCAGTGACCCCCTAGGAATAGACTAGGTGACAACCAAGAATAGTTTGGTCGACTACTGGAGAGACAGTTGACGGCACGGAAAGACGGCACCTGGGACAGTATGGGTTAGCACCCCAGACTGTGTCTTTCGCGAGGAAGAACCCAAAACAAGCTACGGAAAACCCTACAGAAAGATACCCCCAGGAGATCCCGAGAGGGGGGGAGGATGAGATCTCCAATCGGACGGATCAAAGGTTAACAACCCATGCAAACGGACAGACGACGAATGTGACATGCATTTGCGGAAAGCTGTGCAAGAATCATCGTGGCCTTAAAATCCATCAGGCCAGAATGAAATGCCTGGAGCGGGAGAGTGAGGTGCAACGCACAGGTTTTGAACCTGGTGAGACGCAGGAGGAGCCCGGCCAGGAGGCAACCCACAGAGCCCAGTCCCTCCACGTACCAGAGCCTCCCAAATCCAGCAGAGTAATTCCGCAGCAACGGATTAAATGGCCCCCAGCCAGCAAAAGGAGTGAGTGGCTGCAGTTCGACGAGGATGTGTCCAATATCATCCAAGCCACAGCCAAAGGAGATGCTGACAGCCGACTCCAAACGATGACTACCATCATCTTCAGCTATGCCTCAGAAAGATTTGGTCAGGTAGAGGGGAAAAAAACCAAGCCCACCTCCTACACCATGAACCGCAGGGCTACCAGGATACATCACCTGCGTCAGGAGATTCGCACCCTCAAGAAACAGTACAAGAAAGCTACTGCTGAGGAGAGGCAACCAATAGCGGAGCTGCAAAACATCCTGCGGAAAAAGCTGATAATCATCCGCAGAGCAGAGTGGCACCGGAGACGGGGAAGAGAGAGAGTCAGGAAGCGAGCAGCATTCATCGGCAACCCCTTCGGCTTCACAAAACAACTGCTTGGGGACAAGCGCAGTGGCCGGCTTGAGTGCTCAAAAGAGGAAGTGAATCGCTTCCTCCAGGATACAGTGAGCGATGCAATGAGAGAGCAAGAGTTGGAGCCCAACAAAGCCCTCATCAGCCCCGCTCCCCCAACAACAGAGTTCAACCTGAAAGAGCCAAGCTTGAGGGATGTTGAGGGGATCATCAAGGCAGCTCGCTCAGGATCTACTCCAGGCCCCAGTGGAGTACCTTATTTGGTCTACAAGCGCTGCCCAGAGCTTCTCCGGCACCTGTGGAAGATCTTGAAGGTGATTTGGCGAAGAGGAAGAGTTGCTGACCAGTGGAGATGGGCGGAGGGAGTGTGGATCCCCAAAGAGGAGAACTCAAAAAACATCAACCAGTTTCGAAATATTTCACTATTGAGTGTTGAAGGAAAGGTGTTTTTCAGCATTGTGTCACGAAGATTGACAGAGTTTCTCCTCAAGAACAACTACATCGACCCCTCAGTGCAGAAGGGGGGAATTCCTGGAGCTCCCGGCTGCTTGGAATACACTGGTGTAGTTACACAGCTCATCAGAGAGGCCCATGAGAACAGAGGCGACTTAGTTGTCTTGTGGTTGGACCTGGCCAACGCCTATGGGTCCATGCCGCACAAACTGGTCGAGCTTGCTCTACACCTCCATCATGTTCCCAGTAAGATCAAGGACCTGATCCTTGATTACTACAATAATTTTAGGATGCGGGTCACTTCTGGGTCAGGAACATCAGACTGGCATCGCATTGGGAAAGGAATAATAACAGGCTGTACCATCTCTGTTATTCTTTTTGCTCTTGCCATGAACTTGGTGGTCAAGTCAGCCGAGATAGAATGCAGAGGGCCCTTAACCAAGTCAGGCGTACGACAGCCCCCTATAAGAGCCTATATGGATGACCTTACCATCACAACAACATCGGTCCCAGGGAGCAGGTGGATCCTACAAGGACTCGAGAGACTCATCACCTGGGCAAGGATGAGTTTTAAGCCCTCCAAGTCAAGGTCCATGGTGCTGAAGAGGGGGAAAGTGGTTGACAAGTTCCGTTTTTCCATCTCAGGAACTGTCATCCCAACCATCACGGAGCAACCTGTCAAGAGTTTGGGGAAGCTCTTTGATTCCAGCCTGAAAGACTCTGTCGCCGTCCAGAAGTCAAATAAAGAACTTGGAGTTTGGCTCACCAAGGTTGACAAGTCCGGTCTGCCTGGTAGATTTAAAGCCTGGATCTACCAGCATTCCATCCTGCCCCGAGTCCTATGGCCCCTACTGGTCTATGCAGTCCCAATGACAACAGTTGAGTCCCTAGAAAGGAAGATCAGTGGCTTTCTTCGGAAGTGGCTGGGCCTTCCACGCAGTCTTACAAGCGCTGCACTATATGGGACAAGTAACATCCTGCAGCTGCCCTTCAGCGGCCTCACTGAAGAATTCATGGTGGTACGCACCAGAGAAGTCCTACAGTACAGGGACTCCAGGGACTGTAAGGTGTCATCAGCCGACATTGAGGTGAGGACGGGAAGGAAATGGAAGGCTGGGAAAGCAGTGGAGGTGGCAGAGTCACGCCTCAGACAAAAGGAATTGGTGGGCACCGTGGCGATAGGTAGAGCGGGTTTGGGCTTTTTCCCAAAGAGGCTGGTCAGCCAGGCTTGTGGCAAAGAAAGACACCATCTACTCCAGGATGAGATTCGAGCCGGCGTGGAGGAAGAGCGAGTGAGCAGGGCTGCGGGACTCCGGCAGCAGGGGGCGTGGACAAGGTGGGAGAGTACACTACAGCGCAGGATTACGTGGGCAAACTTTTTACAGGCAGATTTCCATCGGGTCCGTTTCCTGGTACAAGCTGTCTACGATGTCCTGCCAAGTCCAGCTAACCTCCATGTCTGGGGGAAGAGCGAGACACCTTCCTGCCTTCTTTGCTCTGGAAGAGGCTCCTTAGAACATCTCCTCAGCAGTTGCCCGAAAGCTCTGGCTGATGGTCGCTATCGTTGGCGCCACGACCAGGTGCTTAAGGCAGTTGCTGAGAGCTTAGCCTCAGCCATCAACACCAGCAAACACCATAATGCTCCAAAGAGGGCAGTCTCCTTCATCAAAGCTGGAGAGAAAACTCGGGTATGCTCACAATTAAAAACAGGCCTCCTCCACAAAGCCTCTGACTGGCTGCTGCAGGTCGACCTGGAAAAACAGCTGAGGTTCCCTCAGCATATTGTAACAACAAGACTCCGTCCAGACATGATAGTTACCTCCGAGGCTTCAAAACATCTGATCATGCTGGAACTTACGGTGCCCTGGGAAGAGCGTATTGAGGAAGCCAATGAGAGGAAATGCGCTAAGTACCAGGAACTGGTGGAGGAGTGCAGGGAGAGAGGCTGGAAAACCTTCTATGAGCCCATAGAAGTCGGCTGCAGAGGCTTTGCAGGTCATTCACTTTCCAAAGTCCTCAGTCGGTTGGGCGTGACAGGGGCGGCCAAAAAGAGGGCCATTAAATCCGCAAGCGAAGCAGCAGAGAAGGCCACAAGGTGGCTTTGGATTAAGAGGGCTGATCCGTGGACTGCTACTGGGACGCAAGTCGGGGCTTGATCAACCCCGGCTGGGTCGCCTGGGCGAGGGTGTATGATGTTGCGAGACCCGAAACACCCAATGATCCCAGGATACATCACTGAGGATGCGTCCCAGTGCATCCTTGAGATGTTTCTTGCATAATTGTTGCTGTTAGTTTCTTTTTTTGATAGCATACGGATGCGTTAAGTCATTTTTATTCATTGTAATTACATTTTCTATTTTCTTGTGAAGCATTTATTTCATTGTTTGTTCAATACCCCTTTGCTCATAGTTTATTTTCATTTTCTTTTTTACCCTGGGGTGTGTGTTCTTTCTCGCTGTATAAAAAATGTATTGAAAAGAAGAATTTATTTAGTTTTAAATAAATATTTGTATGTTTTCCATCAATTTGACATTTCTTTCCCTTTTCTTAAAATATTTTTTTTTACTTGTCTTTGTATTTGCTAACCTTTGCAACTCATTTATAAATGCTCTGTAAAGCATAACAAGTCCTCACTTTAGATGGGCTCATGCCATGTAGTCAACTAATCAATAGTAACTCATGAGTTAATCATGAATTGATGTGTTGGTAAGTGCTTGTTAAAGATGCATTAACACTAACTATCTGTACACATATTTCTGGAGACATGTCCAAATAGAACAATACATTTGTGTCCAGGTTCTGTTAGCCTTTGCAACTCATTTATAAATGCTTTGTAAAGCAAAGAAAGTACTCACTTTAGATGGGCTCACACAGTATACTTAACTAATCATCAGTAACTCCTGAATTAGTCATGTATTACATTATTGGTAAGTATTTGTAACAGATGTATTAACACCCCAGCTATTAGTTCAGGCCTTTTTCTAAATCATAACACTTTATTTAAGGCATGAACAAATGTAATTGTAGATAGTCTGTTAATCATTAACTTCCTAGTTTTAAACAACCTTTTACGTTCCTGAGTACCTAGTTAATAACGGTAAAATGACTTCATTTGCAAACGGTTCATGCATAATTTAGGAATTATTAAAAAATAAACTTATAAACATTTTACATGGCCTTACTTACTATGGACAAACCATTTACTAACTGTATTTACAAATGTTGTACTGATTAGAATGAATGTAGGAGCAATGCTTTACAAATGATGAACAATGCATTTAGCAATAGTTAGCAACTGGTTTATAATTTGAAAATTATTTCATTTACAAAGAGTTATTTCAATATCTATTACGTATAAATCATGTACTTACAAACACATTTTTCAAGATAGGCTTATTTACTATGAACAAACCATTTATAACTGTGTGAACGAATGCTTTACTGATGATGAGTTATGTAAGAAACAATTAATCAATAATGATGAACAAACCATTAACTAATGGGCTTGTTTACTATGAACAAACCATTTATAACTGTGTGAACAAATACTTTACTCATGATGAACAACGTATGAACAATTAATAAGTCATGATGAACAAACCATTAACTAAGAGTTTATTAATGCTTAACAAATGGTGAGTTATGGATAGTTATTATAAAGTGCTACCAACTTTTTTAATGTAACTGTTTTTAATGCCTAATGCTTATTTATCATGTATTTATTTACTGTATTTTGCAAGCTTTGGTTACGATTTATGTTACTATTTATTGGTAACTATTTACTATTTATCTATATGGAACTGTGTGTGTGTGTGTGTGTGTGTGTGTGTGTGTGTGTGTGTGTGTCTGTGTGTGTGTGTGTGTGTGTGTTAGATTATGCTGTGTTCATGGTACTGTACATGCACTGATGCTCAACACAAATAAAGGCTGTATGTTTTAAATGATCCACAAATGACATCGAACTGTGGAGCAGCGGACTTTATTCAGACCAGTATAATGGATGGAAAACAAATAATAATGAGAAACTGGAAGAACCCAGGTGAGCCCTCTTTCCCAGAGTGGAGCACGGAGTTAGCAAAAGTGGCATCATATGAAAAAATCTCTTTCAACATCAATGACATGGCGGAAAAATATGTGGCGAAATGGGGAAAATACGTGCAATATGTTGTTACTAGATGAAAGCGTGGTGCTTATTGTAGAACTGTACATTTGATCCATGTGTGTGTTTATTTTTATTGTTTATATTTTATTTATTTATCTGATTTCTATTACCTCTTTTGGCTTAATCCTTTTATTTTTTCTATTCAAAATGTATCATCACTACAGGATATATGTTAAGATGTCAACTGTAATGTTGTCTACAATGTTGACTGCAAAAATAAAATAAATAAAAAAACTAATTATAAAAAAAGATACGATGGTGCTTGGCCATTTAGAGCTTTGTAGGTCAGGAGGAGGATTTTAAATTCAATCCTGGATTTTACAGGAAGCCAATGTAGAGAAGCTAATACGGGAGTGATATGATCTCTTTTCTTAGTTCTTGTCAGTACACGAGCTGCAGCATTCTGGATCAGCTGGAGAGTCTTAAGTGACTTGTTTGAGCTTCCTCGTAGTAAGGAATTACAATAGTCCAGCCTGGAAGAAACGAATGCATGGACTAGTTTTTCAGCATCGTTCTGAGACAGGATGTTCCTAATTTTGGCAATGTTACGAAGGTGAAAAAAGGCTGTTCTTGAGGTTTGTTTTAAGTGGGCATTAAAGGATATATCCTGGTCAAAAATAACTCCTAGATTTCTGACAGTAGTGCTGGAGGCCAGGGCAATGCCATCCAGAGTAACTATATCTTTGGATAATGAGGTTCGAAGTTGTTTAGATCCCAGCACAATCACCTCAATTTTGCTTGAGTTTAGCATCAGAAAGTTGTAGGTCATCCATGATTTTATATCTTTGATACATGCTTGAAGTTTAGTTAACTGACTGATTTCATCTGGCTTAATTGATAGGTATAGTTGGGTGTCATCTGCATAACAGTGAAAGTTAATTGAGGGTTTCCTAATAATATTGTCTAGAGGAAGCATATATAAGGAGAATAGAATTGGTCCAAGCACTGAGCCTTGTGGAACGCCATGGTAGCGTACTGGGAGGATTAATCGTTAATATTAACAAATTGAGATTTATCAGATAAATAGGACTTAGTGTGATTCCTTTAATACCAACTAAGTGTTCCAGTCTCTGTAACAGGATGGTATAGTCAATAGTGTCAAAGGCAGCACTAAGATCTACTAAGACCAGTATGGAGACAAGTCCTTTGTCTGAAGCAGTTAGAAGGTCGTTAGTAATTTTCACCAGTGCCGTCTCTGTGCTATGATGCTTTCTAAATCCTGACTGAAAGTCCTCAAATAAACTATTGCTATGTAGGAAATCACATAACTGATTAGCAACTACCTTCTCAAGGATTTTGGAGAGGACGGGAAGATTAGATATAGGTCTATAGTTGGATAAGATCTCAGGATTGAGGGTGGTTTTTTTCAGAATAGGTTTAATCACAGCTACTTTAAATGACTGTGGTATATAACCTGTTAATAAGGACATATTAATCATATCTAATAATGAAATGTTAACCATTGGTAGTGATTCTTGGGATGGGGTCTAAGAGACAGGTAGATAGCTTAGCTGAAGAGACCTTTAACATTAATTGTTGAAGGTTTATAGGGTAAAAGCAGTATATTTCAGGTCTTGTCGTTCCTTCTAGCAGTCCTGCGTTTGAAGGTGAACTGTTAGAAGTTGAGGGCAAAAGGTGATTCATTTTATCTCTAATTGTTATAATTTTATCATCAAAGAAGCTCATGAAGTTGTCACTACTCAGAGGTATAGGAATAGATGGCTCAGTAGAGCTGTGACTGTCTGTCAGCCTGGCTACAGTGCTGAAAAGAAACCTTGGGTTGTTCTTATTTTCTTCTATTATTGATGAGTAATAGTCTGATCTGGCATTTCTGAGGGCCTTCCTATAGGTGTTCAGACTGTCTTGCCAATCTAAACGAGATTCTTCCAGTTTGGTGGAACGCCGTTTACTTGGATGTCAGTGTACGGGCCTATCTGATAATGTAAGCTACTGACCAGATCTTTGGTTTTTAAGATAAACCAGCAGCGATGGATGACTGTAACGTTAATGACTGGGAAGCAGCCTCAGGACAATTGTGGGGTAAGTTACTTTCAGTGTATTATGGGCATTATCATTATACATTGAGTCACAGTTTGGTGCAGTGGATGGGTACTCCAGGAAAGTTAGTTATTATTTGGTTTGAAAGCATTTACATCATTTCAATTCTGGTAATGCATCGGACTAGACTTAAAACTTGAGGGGCCCGTCCATACCTTGTCATGAAAAGCACAGCATACCATAATGTTAACTAGCTGGTGATTCTTTGTTTATTTAAAAAGGACCTGAGTACCACCACCAACAACCTGGCATCCACCGCATTTTTTGCCTTCAAGAAGGTTACTGAGCGCCATGGCATTCCCTCAAGGTAAACGTTTTGCAATTTGAACAGATTTTCCATGTTGCTATGTAACAGCCGCTTTTAGAGAAGCTTGCTACTTTTAAATAAATCTAGATTCCCGGGCCACACCAGCACAGTGAGAAATGACCAGACAAAATATATATGTATAAAAATAGTAATTTATTTCTTATAAAAGTTAAGTTTAAAACATTAAAACAACATATCAAGTAAAAACCCAGGAGACAATTAAACCCAAGGAATGATTCAATGCTCTGTCCCAGGGTAAAAGCCTATCCAAGTTCAGTCCAGACCGGAGTTAACTCCGGGTTTTCCTCTGCCGCTGGCACAGAATGTCTCGCTCCCACGGTGCTTCAAATAATCCATTCCACATCCAGAAGTCCTGGACCAGGAATTCCGGGGTGCCGCTCTGCTTCTGTCAATAAGGAATTTATAAAGATCAATCGCAGCCTGATCCTAGTCCGGCAACTTCAAAACAGTGTCAGGTGATTCAAAGTGACGACTTTCCTTTTATACACTTCATGTAGGTCATCAACAATATTGCGGCTCCGCTGCTCTGCCGTCAGCTGCTGGATCGGGCACCTTCACAGAAAATGGACATCTACTAACAACGGCTTGAGCTCAAATGCCAAAACAAGCTAAACATGTATCAGTGCGGGATAACAAGGACCACTTCCCTTCAGTAGGAGTTTGCGAGCATTGACATTGCAGAGTCTATGGATCGGCTTCAGCAGGGCACAAGAGATCCAGCCAGCAGTGACTCTGAGAAAACAGAAGCTCAGCAATCCAATCCGCTGCTACTCCGCACAGCACACAGCACGTCCATCCATCCAGCACTTCCTCTGGTAAGAGATCCAGCCAGCAGTGACTCCGAGAAAACAGAAGCCGGAAACAGAAGCTCAGCAGTCCAATCCGCTGCTACTCCACACAGCACGTGCATCCGTCCAGCACTCTCCCTGGTAAGAGATCTAGCCTCCCTTTATTTTGGAGTGGTCTGATCAGCTGGCAAATCAGAGCTGATGGACGGGGTTCTACAGGTGTGTCAATTAGTGTTTTGTTGTTGCAGTTCGTGAGAGAGAGAGGGGAAAAATACAGTCCACAGCAACATAATAACGTAAAACCACAGCAAACGATATAAGAAAATCACAGCAAACAATATATGGGAACCACCGCAAACAATATAGGAAAATCACAGTACACAATTTTAAAGCAAAAAATACACTGCTCCACTTATTTTACATTATATGACAGCTACAAAAGGTATTATGATCACTTTACATTACATTGTGTTTTGTTTGTGCATTAGAGTCGATCAAGGCGTTGAGAATGTTGACATTGCCAGATTTATGTTCAGCATTTGGGGAACAGGGGAAGCTTCATGTCAGGGAATAGTGTTCATAATCAAAGGTTTGTCATGTTTTCACACGCAATTTTTCATCACTCACACTGTCATTGCATTTGTGTTAAAGAAGTGATCAAAGGATTGATTAATCTTTAGATATTGTTCTGTGCTGGGACATTGAGGAGCCAGACATTGACTGGGACATTGCCACAGACCACAATGGTGAGATGGAAAGGGCGATTGTGGTTCCTGAAATTGATTGTCCTTTGAGTGAGGAACAAAGTGAAGGTGTCATTCATTCAAGACAATGACCCAGTTACATTACATTACATGTCATTTAGCTGACGCTTTTATCCAAAGCGACTTACAATTGCTATATATCAGAGGTCGCACGCCTCTGGAGCAACTAGGGGTTAAGTGTCTTGCTCAGGGACACATTGGTGGATGGATCATGGCGGGAATCGAACGCTGGTGTCCCACACCAAAGGCATGTGCTCTAACCACTGGACCATCACCACCCTACAAGGGAACTGTACTTGCTATGCTGTGAATATTTGTTTGGCACGGGTTAATATTTAAAGGGTTGTAAATAAAGACAATCATGGATACATCAAAGTTGGCTTGTTGTGGATTGGGACATTGTTATACTATAGCTTCATATTAATATTACAATCATTATTATTATAGTTAACCCTCAGAACTCCAGCGGCACACCTTTAAAAACTCTGATGCGTTAGTAAAGGTTTAAGATGACCAAGCCATAACAATAAAGGCTTTTTAAATTTTTCCAAAGAGAGTGCCTTGGAGTTTCCTGAGTTTTACTATAAGACAATTAGAGGGCGGAAAAAATAAGAGTTTTTGCTCATGTTTGTGTATATAGTTGGTTAAAATGAAATGACAATACTTTAATAATTTTGCTTAGGTTTGTGAAAAAAATGATAGAGTCAGTATTGCACTTTCCTGAGACCGCTATTAAGTCATTAAAACATAGTTATGCAAAAAATGGCTGGGGTTCTAAGGGTTAAGCATAACTTGCAAATAACTTTAGAATAATGATCCAGATCACCATTTACACTCACCGTGATGACTTTAATTTATTTCAGTCAGTGTATTGTTCTGATAACTAACATCACATCATTTAAGCATTGAAAATAACAGTAAACTGCATTCTTTTGGAAATGAATATTTTCATGACAGAATAGGTCCTGCGTATGATGCAGCCTAACCCAGCAAGTCTTGAGAGGAGGCCCACAGAGTCCACACGGTGTAATAATGCAGCCACTCTCCTCCACTGGACATTGATCCCAATAGATCGTAGCCTCCCCTTGACCATGCAGTAGCCTGCAGTTGGCATTTCTTCTCTGATCTTTCGCACAACATTGTCAAGGTTGTCATCATCTATGACACTGTATCTTCTAGCTGAAAGGTCAAATTCCTTCAACCTCCTAAATAGGGTTCTCCTCGACACACCCAGCATCTTTGAGATGCTGGGCACAGGCAGGTACAATTCCAGGAGCTCCTGAATACTGTCCCTGTCGACATCAAGCATGGGACGCCCCATCTCTCCAGGTACCGTTTGCTGTAATATGTACATTAGTCAACTCCAGGCACTCCTTTAAAAAACTCATCCAGGGCCTGCAGTAGGCTATCTCTTTGTAAATTCAAGATAATCAAGTTCTATGGGCTGTCTGGCGAGTCCCATTTCAAATTTGGAAAGCAGTCTCAACCAGACCTGCCTTCTGAGAGTGTCCTGTTGAGACAGAGAAAACCGAAATTAGAAAACCTCACGTCTAATCAAATTAATAAGCGACATATGCTAATATTTTCAGTAAAAGTATTTTTATAGGTTTTCAAATAAAGTATGTATGGTATAAGTATGTACAAAGGTTTGAGTCAGAGGTGACTCAATGTATAATGATAATGCCCATAATACACTGAAAGTAACTTATATAAAACTTAACCCACAATTGTCCTGAGGCTGCTGCCCAGTCATTAACGTTACAGTCATCCATCGCTGCTGCAATTCCATCTGGAATAGGATAACAAATATATAACTACAAGCTGTAAGCCTAACGTTTGAAGTGTTTACGCTATTCTATTAACATTAACATTAGCAGCCAGACATAGAGAGCTAACGTAACGTTAGCATAACTAACAGCATTAGTTGTAAGGCTGACCGCCAGTTGACTAACATTACTTATTACAAATGACGTTAGTTAATTAACTACGATAAGACTGTTTCATAGAGTACAATAGGCATAGCTAGACTATTCACGCTAGCCTAATAATGCTGCAGCTGAAAGCTTTATAAAGTAGCTAACGTTACCTGCAAGACATAGCTATGGAACTAACGGTAACGGTAATGGTAGCTAGTTATTCAAACACTAACGTTAATCTTAACTAACGTTTATGACTGCCGACTAACGTTAACATAACAATACACGTTAACATGCTAACAACGTTGTTGTCACCTGCACTAACATATCTCCTAAATATACACTTTGATACACATTGACACAAGGTAGATATGACCAGCTTTAGCTTTAGCTTTAGCCAACCGCGACTTACCTCATAAACCGTCCTCTTCGTCAAGGCCTGAGCTTCTTTTTCCAATATGTTTCCCTGACCTTCGGTCAAGACCAAGGTCCATCCTTCCTGGGCTTCTGTGTGGGGTATGACCAATCACAAGAGGGCCAGCATTTGTTCCCTCCCACAAGCTGTGGGATTCTGAAATTCTGCCTATTTGTGTAAAAGTTTTATAGCGTCTACTTGTTTGGCTAACTATAGCACGGTTGTGTATAACGCTAGAACGACGTCTAGGATACTTTTCCTCGCGTCAATGATGAAAAAGGATTGTCTACCTTGTAACATAAATGTAATCATATGTGCCGTGATTTCCCTGGCAGACAACTCACATCATGGATCTGTAACACAGACTAGCTACTAGAACAGCAGCGTGTAATGACAGTTATCCTCATTTACCGGCCACCTAAACCAAATCCCTCCTTTCTCTCTGATTTTACTGAACTCCTCACACTAGCCTCATCTCTCTCTCCATGTCTGCTGCTACTCGGTGACTTAAACATCCACATGGACTCCCCCACCTGCAAGATCTCATCAGAATTCACCATTTTACTGGACAACGTCACTCTCACCCAACATGTCACATTCCCCACCCATGAAAAAGGACACATCCTCGACCTGGTCTGCTCCACAAACCAACCAGTGCTCGACCTCCACCCAAGCCTCTTCCCCCTGTCTGATCATAAACTGATACAGTCCACCATCCCTTCTCCAACCCCACACCCTCGGCTTGTCAGAGAAATCACTTTCCGCAACCTCAAATCAGTCGATCCCCACCATCTCTCTGACCTGCTCTCCACCACTCTCCAGCTGGACTCAACCGTCACCTCTCCTGATGATCTCACAAACCACCTCAACTCCACCTTGTCTACGTCCCTCAACACTCTGGCCCCCCTCAAAACAAAAAATGTCACTTTTAACACCTCCTCACCCTGGTAAACACCCGCACTCCGGAAACTGAAACAAACTGGCCCGCCAACTTGAACGTCTGACAAAAAAAATCATCACTCACAGTCCGCAATGAAGCCTATGAACTCCACCTCAATGCCTACAAAGATGCCCTCATTGCTGCCAAATCTGCCTACCTCTCCACCATCCTCACCAACCCCTGCCAAAATCCTAGAACCCTCTTCTCCACAGTGAACAACCTCATCAAGCCTCGGACCAACACCCTCCCTACCTCTACTCCGGATCTCTGCAACTCATTTCTCAACGTTTTCACTGACAAAATCAACATCATTTACAAATCTCTATCCCCTGTATCTGACCTCCCACTATCTACTCCAGCACGCCCTCTCCCCATCTCTCCTGACCTCCTGACCCCTCCTCCACACTGCCTCCTCTCCGAGTTTGACTTGGTCACCCCTCCTGAAATCTCCAATCTCATCAGCTCTTCCAAACCCACTACCTGCTCCCTTGACCCCCTCCCTACTCCCCTCCTAAAGTCCTGCCTCCCCGTACTATGCCCCTACTTTATAAACCTCTTCAACTCCTCACTGTCCCTTGGAACTGTCCCCTCTGCCTTCAAAACTGCTGCTGTCACCCCAATCCTCAAAAAACCTGGTCTGGATCCCTTCTCCCTCAACAACTACCACCCAATATCCAACCTCCCCTTTCTGTCTAAAACCCTGGAACGCATCGTCGCCTCACAACTACAAACCCATCTTCATAACAATAACCGATTTGAACCCCTCTGTTGGAGCCATTCTGTGTATTGGGATGGGGTGGCGCTGTGATCTGCCACAAGTCTTCTTAAGACGGGGGCTAATTAGTGCAGGTGCGGCGCACAGCGAGGTGCATGGTTTGTGACTATGAGACATGGCGTGTAGGCAAATGAAATCATGGACACTGAAAGTTAAGTTTATTTTGAGAAATGTTTTATTTTTCTTTATGTTAATACATGGATTGGCATATCCCACTTTATATGGAGACTGATGGGCTGTGTGTAGTTAAGGGGGGTTATTTGGAGTGCAGTCCCTTAACCCACGTACAAAACGACATTTTCCACAATAGACATACAAAATAAACATATAAATGGGAACACCTACTGTTCTAGCTATAAAAAAATGGCAGAATCATCCACAGTGCATGATATTTCAATAACCGCTTCATACGCGCTTCATGATGATGGCGATGAGTTGTTAACAGACATTCACAAAGACGTAAAGCCCAGCAACAATCTATGAAACATTACGCACGCCCCACTGTTGCTGTAATAATTCCTGAACGGTTTTGTTCAAAGCTGAAAATGCATCTTATTTGACAGATGACAGGTTTATTAGCGGTCGTAAACCATGACAACCCAAGGTAGATATTAGTAATCAGAGGTGCAGTGCAACGTGCTCCTCTGTGCCTCCGTTAGAGCAGCCGCCCTCTCATAGCCTAATAACCACGGTGTCTGTCCCCCGACTTAGATCGGTTAAATCAAAGGTTAACAAAAGAAGAGCTATACTTAACAACCTAATAGGAATTAAAACAACATCTGCAATGATGGAACAGAATAGGAAAATCAGATGTGGACTATTAAATATTAGATCTTTGTCTTCTAAAGCAGTATTAATAAATGAATTGATATCAGATAATCAAATTGATCTATTCTGTCTTACCGAAACCTGGCTGTGCAATGAAGAATATGTTAGTCTAAATGAAGCCACTCCTCCCAGTCATAATAATACTCAAATACCTAGAGGATCAGGCCGAGGAGGGGGAGTTGCAGCCATATTTGATTCAAGCCTGTTAATTAATCCTAAACCTAAACTAAATTATAACTCGTTTGAAAGCCTTGTTCTTAATCTTCAACATCCAACATGGAAAACAATACAGCCAATTATATTTGTTGTTGTTTACCGAGCTCCAGGTCCGTATTCAGAATTTTTATCTGAATTCTCAGAGTTTTTATCATGTTTAGTCCTAAAATCAGACAAAGTACTTATTGTAGGTGATTTTAATATTCACATGGACATTGACAACGACAGCCTTAGTATTGCTTTCAACTCACTATTAGATTCAATTGGTTTCAGTCAGAGTGTGCATAAGGCCACTCACTGTTTTAACCACACCCTCGACCTTGTGCTGGCATACGGCATCGAAATTGAAGATTTAATTGTATTTCCGCAGAATCATTTATTATCAGACCATTTTTTAATAACTTTTGAATTCTTACTACCCGACTATATGAAATTAGATAAAAGCTTCTACACTAGATGCCTATCTGACAGTGCTATAGCTAAATTTAAGGAAGATATTCCAACAGCATTTAACTCAGTGTCGTGCTTTAATATAACAGAGGACCTTTTTGTTAACTTCAGTCCTTCCCAAATTGATAATTTTGTAGACAGTGCTACGGCCTGCCTACGGACGACTTTAGACTCTGTTGCTCCCCTCAAAAAGAAGACGAGGAAGCAAAGGAAACTAGCACCTTGGTATAACTCCCAAACTCGCAAACTAAAACAAATATCGCGAAAACTGGAAAGTAAATGGCGTTCCACCAAACTGGAAGAATCTCGTTTAGATTGGCAAGACAGTCTGAAAACCTATAGGAAGGCCCTCAGAAATGCCAGATCAGACTATTACTCATCAATAATAGAAGAAAATAAGAACAACCCAAGGTTTCTTTTCAGCACTGTAGCCAGGCTGACAGACAGTCACAGCTCTACTGAGCCATCTATTCCTATAGCTCTGAGTAGTGACGACTTCATGAGCTTCTTTGATGATAAAATTATAACAATTAGAGATAAAATTAATCACCTCTTGCCCTCAACTTCTAACAGTTCACTTTCAAATGCAGGACTGCTAGAAGGAACAACAAGACCTGACATATACTTAGACTGCTTTTACCCTATAAACCTTCAACAATTAATGTTAAAGGTCTCTTCAGCTAAGCCATCTACCTGTCTCTTAGACCCCATCCCAACGAGGTTACTTAAAGAAGCGCTACCACTGGTTAACATTTCATTATTAGATATGATTAATATGTCCTTATTAACAGGTTATGTACCACAGTCATTTAAAGTAGCTGTGATTAAACCTATTCTGAAAAAACCCACCCTCGATCCTGAGGTCTTGGCTAACTATAGACCAATATCTAATCTTCCCTTCCTCTCCAAAATCCTTGAGAAGGTAGTTGCTAATCAGTTATGTGATTTCCTACATAGCAATAGTGTATTTGAGGACTTTCAGTCAGGATTTAGAAAGCATCATAGCACAGAGACGGCACTGGTGAAAAATACTAACAACCTTCTAATTGCTTCAGACAAAGGACTTGTTTCCATACTTGTCTTACTAGATCTTAGTGCTGCCTTTGACACTATTGACCATACCATCCTGTTACAGAGACTGGAACACTTAGTTGGTATTACAGGATCCGCACTGAGCTGGTTTAAGTCCTATTTCTCTGATCGATCTCAATTTGTTAATGTTAATGACAAATCCTCCAAGTACGCTAAAGTTAACCATGGCGTTCCACAAGGCTCAGTGCTTGGACCAATTCTATTCTCCTTATATATGCTTCCTCTAGGTAATATTATTAGGAAACACTCAATAAACTTTCACTGTTATGCAGATGACACCCAATTATACTTATCAATCAAACCAGATGAAATCAGTCAATTAGCTAAACTTCAAGCATGTATTACAGATATAAAATCATGGATGACCTACAACTTTCTGATGCTAAACTCAAGCAAAACTGAGGTGATTGTGCTGGGTACTAAACACCTCCGATCCTCAATATCCAAAGATATAGCTACCTTGGATGGTATTGCCCTGGCCTCCAGCACTACTGTCAGAAATCTAGGAGTTATTTTTGACCAGGACATATCCTTTTATGCTGACTTAAAACAAACCTCAAGAACAGCCTTTTTTCATCTTCGTAACATTGCCAAAATAAGGAACATCCTGTCTCAGAATGATGCTGAAAAACTAGTCCATGCCTTCGTTACTTCCAGGCTGGACTATTGTAATTCCTTACTATCAGGATGCTCAAACAAGTCACTTAAGACTCTCCAGCTGATCCAGAATGCTGCAGCTCGTGTACTGACAAGAACTAAGAAAAGAGATCATATTACTCCCGTATTAGCTTCTCTGCATTGGCTCCCTGTAAAATCCAGGATTGAATTTAAAATCCTCCTCCTGACCTACAAAGCTCTAAATGGTCAAGCACCATCGTATCTCAAAGAGCTCATAGTACCTTACTGTCCCACTAGAGCACTGCGCTCCCAGAATGCTGAGTTACTTGTGGTTCCTAGAGTCTCTAAAAGTAGAATGGGAGCCAGAGCCTTCAGCTATCAGGCTCCTCTCCTGTGGAACCAGCTCCCAGTCTGGGTCCGGGAGGCAGATACTGTCACCACATTTAAGAGTAAACTTAAAACTCTCCTCTTTGATAAAGCTTATGGTTAGGGAGTGAGGAGTTGTAGTATCTGCCAAGCCCGGCCCACCTGCTTCTCTGTCCTAGAAATGCTTGTTACTAACCTAGCTCTGGGGAGCTTGCTCCCCGGAGTCTTTCTGTTTCTTTTTCACCCAGGATGAAATCCTGGGATTAGGATGGCACCAAAATCTTGGTTCCAGCTGTTGCCGTGGTTCTGCTGAGAAATACCCTGCTATGCCATGCTGCTCCCTGCACTACTACACCCACTTTTTCTAAACACTGTTTATTTACTATACTGTGATGCACCCCAACGGCCAGCAGACACCTCCTACCAAGAGCCTGGGTCTGTCTGAGGTTTCTTCCTAAAAGGGAGTTTTTCCTTGCCACTGTTGCACTAGTGCTTGCTCTTGGGGGGACTTGTTGGGTTTTTTGTAAATTATAGTGTGGTCTAGACCTACTCTATCTGTAAAGTGTCTTGAGATAACTCCTGTTATGATTTGATACTATAAATAAAATTGAATTGAATTGAATTGAGGTTGCTAGTGACAAAATATTAGCTTTCAGTGCGATACGATCGCTTTGTAAATTACGTTTAATTAAAAAGTGTTTCAACTGTCCCGGCTCTCCCCTACCCTTCATTCATTTACAGATATGCTCCCACTCACACATCAGTTACTATACATTATGTGAACATGTTTGTTTTAAAAGAAGCCATTTATTTATTTATTTTATTTAGAGGAGTGTAAGAAAAGGTGGAAGAACCTAAGGGACGGGTACATAAAGGAGAGGAGGCAACAGAGAGACAAAAAAGTGATGCAGGGGCAGACCAACAAAGTACTTGGAAGTACTTTTCCATACTGTCTTTTCTGGAGCCACACGTCAGGGAGAGACAGATTGCCAGACGCTTCGTTGTAGAACTGGACTATCGGAATGTTGTTCGTATCCGGGAAATCGTAGAACCGACTCTCGTCAGCAGACTGTCAAATTGCTCCCTGTTGAGCCAAAAGTAGCCCTGGAACCGGTCAAAGTGCGGAGCTCCTTCACCAGCTAGAATTCCCCCAACTGCTGTCTGGACCTGAGGGTCTCGTGCACCCACACCCTTGTTGCTGCGGCTGCCTTCCTCCCTCTACTCCTCCTCTCAATCAGGGCAAGTGCCAAGGCTTTCTTTTGGTTGACAGAAAGAAACCTCTTCGCCACCAAATCACAGTTGTATACACAATGTCGCATGTAACGCACATCTGATGTCAACACCGGACGGACGCAGACGTGATGTGAATTTAAATATTGTCGCATGTATGACGTAAATTTCAAACTCTGCCTCTTCTGCGCTGAGCCCGCTGAGCCCCGCGGCAAGCACAACGAAAGTTATTTTGGGAAAAGGACAACCTAGCGGCGAGCGCAGCGCATGCCGCGTCCTATGTGAACGGGCCTTTAATCTCACTGGGACAAAGTCAAAAATATGTTTGTTAACAATGAGCCCAAAGACATCTGTGTCAACATACATTGTGAACAGACTTGAAATAGCCAGCCTTAATGGAACAAGGTACTACAGTCTTCCAAATGTTTACACACAGAAAATGATGCCAGTAAATACAGCAAACATCATAAAACAAGAAGACCTTACAAAGTGGCCTTACCTTGAGCACATTAAAATCCCTGAAATTGATGCTAACATGGAGTTATTAATAGCTACTAATGCTTCAAAGTTGCTGGAACCATGGGAAAATGTGAATAGCCAAGATGAGGGTCCTTTTGCTGTTAAATTAGGGTGGGTGGTCAATGGCTTAGGAAAGGATTGCAAAGACAACATGGATGACAATGGCTGTCACAGTGTTGCTGTAAACAGATTATCTGTGGAATCACTTCAGCTGCTATTGGAGAAGCAGTACCAAAGTGACTTCAATGAAAAGACCGGCGACAACAAAGAAGAAATGTCAAGGCAGGAGGCAAGATTCATGGTAATAATGGATCAATCCGTAAAATTAAAAGATGGACATTAGTTTAAACAGTTTAAAGCTGCCATTCAAAGCCCAGGAGGTGACAATGCCAAACAATCGTATTGCTCAACAGTGCCTCATTGGACTAAGAAGGAAAATGGAAAGAAATGAGAAATTTCACCAAGAATACGCCAGCTTTCTGGTAAATGTCATCAGCAGTGGCTATGCAGAAATAGTACAGCAAGATGAATTGCGTTGTGGAGAAGATAACCTGTTCTATATTCCTCATCATGGAGTATATCACCCACGCAAAGGCAAGTTGTGAGTTGTCTTCGACTGCGGAGCTAAGTTTAAAGGAACTTCTTTGAACGAACAGCTTCTGCAGGGTCCGACCCTCACAAGTTCCTTAATAGGAGTGTTTCTACGATTCAGACAAGAACCAGTTGCTTTTATGTCTGATGTGAAGTCCATGTTCTATCAAGTCAAAGTGGCTGAAGAAGACAAAGACTTCCTAAGGTTCCTGTGGTGGCCTAATGGAGATCTGAGCCAGTAAGTTGAAGAGTACAGAATGACTGTACACCTCTTTGGAGCAGTATCGTCGGCTAGTTGTGCATGTTATGCTTTAAGGAAGACTGCAGACGACAATTGGAACAGTTATACGGACGATGTGATTGACACAGTACATAGACATTTCTACGTTGACGACAGTCTGAAAAGCTCACCATCTCAGTTAAGTTTATTTTGAGAAATGTTTTATTTTTCTTTATGTTAATAAATGGATTGGCATATCCCACTTTAAGTTCAGACTTTTGAAAGTGTATTTTTATTTTTATTATTTTAGCCAAGAGGAAACAGCACGTCGCAAACACACGTATAAAACCACTAAATGTGTGCCAACACCCTCCAATCTGGTTTTCGCCCCCTCCATAGCACAGAAACCGCTCTTCTCAAAGTCCTCAACGACCTCCTCACCTCTGCTGACACCGGTTCCCTCAACATCCTCATCCTCCTTGACCTGAGTGCAGCCTTCGATACCGTGAGCCATAACATTCTGCTCACCAGACTCAAAGACCTTGGTATCGAAGGTAGTGCACTCAGCTGGCTCCACTCCTACCTCTCCAACAGATCACACTTCATCTCTCTTCATAATCACACCTCTGCCACAGCCACAGTCACTCAAGGCATTACCCAAGGCTTGGCTCCCTCCTCTTCATCATCTACATCCTCCCCCTTGGTCAGATACTCCACCGCTTCAACCTGGACTTCCACTGTTACGCCGATGACCCCCAGATCTACCTTAGCACCAAATCCCCCCTCAATCCTCCCCTCTCCCACATCAACTCCTGCCTGTCAGCTATCAAAATCTGGATGCAACACAACTTCCTCAAACTCAACAGTGATAAAACAGAATTCCTTCTCATTGGCTCCAAATCCACACTCAGCAAAACCAATATCCCCACTCTAACCATCGACGGCACCATTGTCTCCCCATCTCCCCAGGCCCGAAACCTTGGCGTGATCTTTGATTCCACCCTCTCCCTTGAGCCCCACATCTGCCATGTCATCAAAACCTCCTTCTTTCACCTCCTCAACATCACCAAAATCAGACCCTCTCTCACACCCCCCGCTGCTGAAAGACTCATTCACACCTTCATCTCTTCCAGACTGGACTACTGCAACTCACTTCTCCTCGGCATCAGCTCTACCAACATCAACCGTCTCCAACTGGTCCAGAACGCAGCCACCCGACTCATCAACCGCTCCAAATCTTGGCACCACATCACTCCAGTCTTAAAACAACTCCACTGGCTTCCCATCTCCCACTGGATCACCTACAAAATCCTGGTCCTCACCTACAAAGCCCTCCACCATCTGGCCCCTTCATACCTCACTGACCTCCTCTCCCCCTACCAAACCTCACGGTCCCTCAGATCCACCTCAGCCGGTCTCCTCTGCATCCACAAGTCCAACCTCCGCAGCTTTGGGGACAGAGCCTTCTCCAGGGCAGCTCCCAGGCTCTGGAACTCCCTCCCTGTTGTTTAACCCTTGTGTGTCCTCCAATGTCTAAACTGAATATTAACACTTTTTGATGTATTTGGCACATATTTCTTTTCAACGTTAAACTCTTTAACCTTCCTGTTGTCCTTTGGTCAAATTTGACCCGTTTATAAAAACATTCTATATAAGAAATATGACAAAAGAATGTTGAAAAAAGTAACACATGTTGGAAAAAGCTACAAAAATACAGAAAAAATAATCAACAAAACTTTTTTTAAACGCTGAAAAAAGGGACAAAAAACAAATCGGGAAAAGTGACAAAAAAATCATCAAATACATTGCCAAAGGTGGAAAAATAAATTGGAAAAAGGTGAAAAAAACATAATTATAAAAACGCCAAGAAAGTGACAAGATAATTGGAACAAAATCAACAAAAAGTCTAGAAAAGTGTAGAAAAATAACAACAAAATGTTGAAATTTTGACCCAGAAAAACACAACGTTGCATGGTTGACAGGAAGACAACCCAAGAGTTAACAAAGTCTGTTGTTGTTGTTGTTTGATATATATAGTTATATTTATATATGTTGTTGTTTAACACTTGTGTTGTCCTCCCATGCCACAATTGAACATTAACACATTTTGATGTTTTTGTCATATATTTCTTTTAAACGTTTTGTCCCTTTTCAACAGTTTTGTAGAATTTTCCACTGTTTTCAAAGCCCTCTACCACTAGTCAACACTACCACTAGTCAACACTACCACTAGAACACTACCACTAGTCAACACTACCACTAGTCAACACTACCACTAGAACACTACCACTAGTCAACACTACCACTAGTCAACACTACCACTAGTCAACACTACCACTAGTGAACACTACCACTAGTCAACACTACCACTAGTCAACACTACCACTAGTCAACACTACCACTAGTCAACACTACCACTAGAACACTACCACTAGTCAACACTACCACTAGAACACTACCACTAGTCAACACTACCACTAGTCAACACTACCACTAGTCAACACTACCACTAGAACACTACCACTAGTCAACACTACCACTAGTCAACACTACCACTAGAACACTACCACTAGTCAACACTACCACTAGAACACTACCACTAGAGCACTACCACTAGTCAACACTACCACTAGAACACTACCACTAGTCAACACTACCACTAGTCAACACTACCACTAGTCAACACTACCACTAGAACACTACCACTAGTCAACACTACCACTAGAACACTACCACTAGTCAACACTACCACTAGTCAACACTACCACTAGTGAACACTACTAAAATATAAATATTGCAATCATTACATGATCTCTTTGAGTAGCTTACGGAGCTAACAGGTTCTGGTTGTACTCATTGTCACAATAAAAGTACGTATTTAAAAATAAATTCAAAAAACGTCTGCATTTACAACTACCACTAGAACACTGCCACTAGTCAACACTACCACTAGTGAACACTGTTATATCAAAATAACTGAGAAGTGACATGACGAGACCGGTCATTTGGATTAAATGCAGCTTTATTCAATATTGAACAAAGGAGATAACCATGTGTACACCGCAAGATGCATGATGTACCCATATTGTCTGGCATGAATATGAAATCAACGTCTTCTTATTACCACTATTTGAACACTCATTGTGGAATTTACAGTATGGTCAATAAACCTCACTTAGACTTTATGAAATTATGTCTTATTTTAGAGTTAAAGAAAAGCAGAAAGTTGAAATTAGTTGACTAATAGTTAAGATTGGAAGTTGATTATGGATAATCACAGACTGTCAAAGTTTAGTCAGAATAATGCTAAAAGATGTCACAGGACAGTGTACAAGAGAGAGACTATAGAGATATATGTGTATATATACTGTATATATATATATATGTATATATACTGTGTATATATATATATATATATATATATATATATATATATATATATATATATATATATATATATATATATATATATCAGTCCCTCCAGAAAAACGCGGAGTTTTTTTGTGATTGTTGCGGGCAAAAATCCTTGATTATGCGGCACGTTTTCTTAAAAAATGCGATGGAATATGCAGGAAAACCGAAAAGAAGTGATTCCCCCAACACTGTTCTCAGTAGGTGAAATTACGTCACTTCATAACGTTCCCATGGCAACAGGGGAAAATGGCTGCTCTTGTGTGAAGTAAACGCAACATTTTTCAACTTTCTGCTGAGATATATGTGACTTTTTTGCAACGAAAATGCGGGGATTATTAAATCATGCAAGCCCCGCATATTTTGCGCGGAAATCGGCAATTTATGCGGCGAAAGTGCGGCGTATTTGAAAAAATGCGCCCCCCGCATTAATATGCGGACTTTGGCTGATTATGCATTGAATTCTGCGATCGCATAATCGCGTTTTTCTGGAGGGACTGATATATATATATATATATATATATGTGTGTGTGTGTGTGTGTGTGTGTGTGTATGTACTGAATAAACATCAATGGAGGGGGGCAGCAGAGAGTATTCTAATGGCTGTTATGCAATTCCACCATAGAAACTATTGCATTTCGGAGAAAATGACTTTGAAACAGATGTCCACTGTAGTGATCGCTATGCGCCAGAGCGATATATAGCACTTCCTTGTGTTTTTCCCCTATTCCATTGTCTGTCTCTCCTCTGTCTGGGTATTTAGGTCAAGGGAGTGGCCATTCTTCACCTGTGCACTTCTGATGAAGCATAGCTGTGTGTTAGAGATATTTACCAATACGGTAGAGAACAGTCATCATTAAAGTATGGCTTTTGCTTGGCAAAATAACATATACATATAGCGAAGCATGCATACTGTAGAAAAGGGTACGTCCAATTTTACCCCGGCTCTAAAGGCCAGAGTCTTTTGACCCCTTCGGTCACTTCTCAAGCTTTACCCTTTTTGTGTTCTTTGAATGGCAGACCAGGAAATGAGTCCGGATTTGTTCAGGTAAATTATAATATATCTTTAGTAAAATGATATTGCAAGCAGACAATCATATGCATGTGGATCAGTAGCTCCTTCCAGACTTCTCTCACCTTAGCCACCAACAAAGTCTCTCCAGGTCTGACACCGGACCTTGCATTTCCCTATTCTTTTATTCGTCTTTGGGTTCCTCCTTCCGTCATTGCGTCTGGGCCTCCAATTGTTTGGATATCACTCAGACATTCTGTCTCAGAGAGAATAGCGCAGTTGCGCGCTAGCCTTGGGATCGCTCTCATTCTCTTCTCTTCTCTGGCCTAAAGATTGTCTGCTACTTTAAGACACTACATTAGGTGCGTTCTGTTCCAAATGTTTATCAAGTGTTTATCAGGAGTACTTTTGCTCCAGTAAATCTGAACACGTCTTATCTGACACATATTGGACAGGAGGAGACAGCGAGGCCATCCCAGGCTACAGGACATTCTTATTCTTAACACAAAATATTTGCTACAATACACACACCCAAAGCATTGATACTTAAGGGTGGAGAGGCAGTCAGACTGGTTTGTATCAGCTGAGGTAGGGACACACACTCACACACACACACACACACACACACACACAAACACACACACACACACACACACACAGTGGATGCAGGAAATACCGGAGATGAGATGTACACAATGACCTAAATTGAGGACAGCTATGCTCGTTATTGTAAGTGCAATGATAAGTTAAAGTCCAATAAGTAATGTTACTTTATCAAACCGTATGAATGTGTCCCAGGCCAGGATAGGAAATTAACTAACAATGTAAAGACCAACAAGCCACTGAGACATACAGTATGTTCAAATTGTATTCATTCAATAAATTATTAAATCCACCAGCCTTTTTCATATTATAGCAACATTTGCAGCATCCTGAGCCTTTTTGGTGTTGTACATTGCTGTCCTTGTACTGCTGCTACAGCCAATGGAATGTTGAGTGTCCTTTAGGCTAAACATTTGAAATAATATCCATCCATCCATCGTCGTCTGCTTATCCGTGGTCGGGTCGCGGGGGGAGCAGCTCCAGCAGGGAACCCCAAACCTCCCTTTCCCGAGCCACATTAACCAGCTCTGACTGGGGGATCCCGAGGCGTTCCCATGCCAGGTTGGAGATGTAATCCCTCCACCTAGTCCTGGGTCTTCCCCGAGGCCTCCTCCCAGCTGGACGTGCCTGGAACACCTCCCTAGGGAGGCGCCCAGGGGGCATCCTTACCAGATGCCCGAACCACCTCAACTGGCTCCTTTCGACGTGAAGGAGCAGCGACTCTACTCCGAGCTCCTTACGGATGACTGAGCTTCTCACCCTATCTCTAAGGGAGACGCCAGCCACCCTCCTGAGGAAACCCATTTCGGCCGCTTGTACCCTGGATCTCGTTCTTTCGGTCATGACCCAACCTTCATGACCATAGGTGAGGGTAGGAACGAAAACTGACCGGTAGATCGAGAGCTTTGCCTTCTGGCTCAGCTCTCTTTTCGTCACAACGGTGCGATAAACAGAATGTAATACCGCCCCCGCTGCGCCGATTCTCCGACCAATCTCCAGCCCCATTGTCCCCTCACTCGCGAACAAGACCCCAAGGTACTTAAACTCCTTCACTTGGGGTAAGGACTCATTCCCTACCTGGAGAAGGCACTCCATCGGTTTCCTGCTGAGAACCATGGCCTCAGATTTAGAGGTGCTGATCCTCATCCCAGCCGCTTCACACTCGGCTGCAAACCGATCCAGTGAGTGCTGAAGGTCACAGGCCGATGCTGCCATCAGGACCACATCATCTGCAAAGAGCAGCGATGAGATCCCCAGCCCACCGAACTGCAACCCCTCCATACCACGACTACGCCTCGATATCCTATCCATAAATACTACGAACAGGATTGGTGACAAAGCGCAGCCCTGGCGGAGGCCAACCCTCACCTGGAACGTGTCTGACTTACTGCCGAGAACCCGGACACAGCTCTCGCTTTGGTCATACAGAGATTGGATGGCCCTGAGAAGGGACCCCCTTACCCCATACTCCCGCAGCACCTCCCACAAAGTCTCCCGGGGGACCCGGTCATATGCCTTCTCCAGATCCACAAAACACATGTAGACTGGATGGGCATACTCCCAGGCTCCCTCCAGGATCCTTGCTAGAGTAAAGAGCTGATCCGTTGTTCCACGCCCAGGACGGAATCCGCATTGTTCCTCTTCAACCTGAGGTTCGACTATCGGCCGAACCCTCCTTTCCAGCACCTTGGAGTAGACTTTACCAGGGAGGCTGAGAAGTGTGATACCCCTGTAATTGGTACACACCCTCTGGTCCCCCTTTTTGAAGAGGGGAACCACCACCCCGGTCTGCCACTCCTTAGGCACTGTCCCAGACTTCCACGCAATGTTGAGTAGGTGTGTCAACCAAGACAGCCCCTCCACACCCAGAGCTTTCAGCATTTCTGGACGGATCTCATCAATCCCTGGGGCTTTGCCACTGTGGAGTTGTTTGACTACCTCAGTGACCTTCACCAGGGAAATTGACGACAATCCCCCGTCATCCTCCAGCTCTGCCTCTAACAAAGAGGGTGCATCAGCTGGATTTAGGAGTTCCTCAAAGTGCTCCTTCCACCTCCCTATTACCTCCTCAGTTGAGGTCAACAACGTCCCATCCTTACTGTACACAGCTTGGATGGTTCCCCGCTTCCCCCTTCTGAGGTGGCGGACGGTTTTCCAGAAGCGCCTTGGTGCCGACCGAAAGTCCTTCTCCATGTCTTCTCCGAACTTCTCCCACACCCGCTGCTTTGCCTCTTTCACGGCAGAGGCTGCAGTCCTTCGGGCCCTTCGGTACCTTGCAACTGCCTCCGGAGTCCTCTGGGATAACATATCCCGGAAAGACTCCTTCTTCAGTCGGACGGCTTCCCTGACCACCGGTGTCCACCACGGTGTTCGAGGGTTACCGCCCCTTGAGGCACCTAAGACCCTAAGACCACAGCTCCGTGCCGCAGCTTCAGCAATGGAAACTTTGAACATTGTCCACTCAGGTTCAATGCCCCCAGCCTCCACAGGGATGCACGAAAAGCTCCGCCGGAGGTGTGAGTTGAAGGTCTGTCTGACAGGAGCTTCCTCCAGACGTTCCCAATTTACCCGCACCACCCGTTTGGGTTTACCAGGTCTGTCCAGAGTCTTCCCCCACCCCCTGACCCAACTCACCACCAGATGGTGATCAGTTGACAGCTCCGCCCCTCTCTTCACCCGAGTGTCCAAAACATACGGCCTCAGATCAGATGAAACGATTATAAAATCGATCATTGACCTTCGGCCTAGGGTGCTCTGGTACCAAGTACACTTATGAGCATCCCTATGTTCGAACATGGTGTTTGTTATAGACAATCCATGACTAGCACAGAAGTCCAATAACAGACAACCACTCTGGTTTAGATCAGGGAGGCCGTTCCTCCCAATCACGCCTCTCCATGTATCTCCGTCATTGCCCACATGTGCGTTGAAGTCCCCCAGCAGAACTATGGAGTCCCCCTCCGGAGCCCCATACAGGACTCCATTCAAGGTCTCCATAAAGGCCGAATACTCTGAACTCTTGTTTGGTGCATATGCACAAACAACAGTCAGAGTTTTCCCCCCAACAACCCGCAGGCGTAGGGAGGCGACCCTCCCGTCCACCGGGGTAAACTCCAACGTTGCGGCGCTCAGCCGGGGACTTGTGAGTATCCCCACACCCGCCTGGCGCCTCACACCCTGGGCAACTCCGGAGAAGAAAAGAGTCCAACCCCTCTCCAGGAGTACGGTTCCAGAACCGAGACTATGCGTAGAAGTAAGCCCCACCAGATCCAACTGGTAGCGCTCCACCTCACGCACAAGTTCCGGCTCCTTCCCCCACAGCGAGGTGACATTCCATGTCCCCAGAGCCAGCCTCTGCTGCCCGGGTCTGGTCCGTCGAGGCCCCTGACCTTCACCGCCACCCGTGTGACAGCGCACCCGACCCCAGCGGTTCCTCCCACAGGTGGTGGGCCCATGGGCTGGAGAGATAGGTGCCACGTAGCTTTTTCGGGCTGTGCCCGGCCGGGCTCCGTGGCAAACCCGGCCACCAGACGCTCGCTGACGAGCCCTCCCTCTGGGCCTGGCTCCAGACGGGGGCCCCGGGCTTCCTCCGGGCAGGGTCTCTCTATCCCTTCCTCGTTTTTTCATAGGGTTTTTTGAACCATTCTTCGTCTGGCCCCTCACCTGAGACCACTTTGCCATGGGAGACCCTACCAGGAGCACAAAGCTCCAGACAACACAGCCCTCAGGTTCATAGGGACACCCAAACCTCTCCACCACGATAAGGTGATGGTTCCCGGAGAGGTGAAATAATATAATCAATATGATATTCACTTTTGACAGCTTTATTTAATAACTACGTAACACAATACTTGTACTTTTACTTGAGCAGTACATTTTAAAAGAAACTACTTGCAATACTGAAGTACAGAAAATGTTGAATACTTTAGTACTTCCACTTAAGTGTGGTGCTTTAAGAGCACTTACACTTCTATTCAAGTCACTTTTTTGATAGAGCAATGGGCCCTATTTCAGAAAGCAAGATTAGTGGAAACTGAGCTTGTTTTGTTTTATTCATTTATTTGATTGGGACAGTGCATGTTAATGAACAAACATGTAATACATGCATGTAAACATGCCGGATTGTAGCCAAGGGCTTATTTCCATCTCTAGTCCCACGGGCTAGGATCACACAGGTCACAAAACATTTCATAATAAAATTTACATCTACAGTAAGTACATTGTTTATCAATAAATTAGCAAAAGCCCTATATACAATATTCACATAAGACTTAAAAAAATCATTCAACTTTAAAAATCCATATACACATTACAAAATAAAGAAATTCAGAAAAAGATACAACATACCCACTAATGTGTGCAAGTGTGTAAGTGTAAATCACTGCGTCATCCACATACATCTGCAAGTAGACGTTTGGACATGAATTTGGTAGATTATTGATAAAAAGTGAGAACAGAACTGGCCCAAGGATAGATCCCTGCAAGACACCAACTCCAGAATCTAAACAGGGAGATTTGACACCATCTACCACCATGTACTGTTTCCTGTGGGACAGGTAGGATTTAAACCTAAAGGTGCTTGATCAGAAATGTTAAACTGAGTCAACCTGGATATTAAAATCTAATGGTTTACAGAGTAAAAGGCTTTCTTCAAATCTAAGAAGACAGCCTTGACACAAGGACTCTTGTCAAGCAAACCTTTTATGTTTTCTGTTAACATGCACAGGGCAGTATCAATGGAGTGATGGGTCCGAAAACCGAATTGTAATGGACGTAATGAAGGTTGGACATTTTCCAGATGGGCCGTCAACAGTCTGACTACCCACTTCTCCGCTATTTTTGATATAATGTGAAGTATACTGATAGGTCTAAAATTGGACATTTCAGTTGTAGCCCCTGATTTCAATATTGGTGTCACTGCAGCCACTTTCCAATCTGCAGGGACTATAGAATGGTTAAAGGACATGATTGGATGTACAAGAGGGTCCTTTTACTCTTTCAGAACATGTGTATTAAGGCCAAATGCATCAAGGGCTTTTGAATTTTTCATACCAATAATAACTTTTGTTACTTTATAGTCTGAAATTTCAGTGATTTCGAATACTGGCTGATGTGAATCAGTAACATTGTCAGAACACAGAGATGAAGCAAAATGCTGCGTAATCTTTTTCACAGAATTTATAAAGAAACTGTTGAGATAAGTGGCTATGGAAAGTGGATGTTTAATAATCGAGTCATTCATTTTAAGCTCCATTTCCTTATTATTTTTGTGTAATTGTCGGCCAAGCAGTTTATTTAGGTTTTTCCATACTAATTTTCAATTGCCTTTTGCATTCTCTATTACTTTAATGAAAAAGCTAGCTTTGGCCCGTCTCAGACTCTGTTACCTTGTTTCGCATATGAGTAAACCTCTGACGGTCTGTTGTTAGACCTGATTTCAAAAATTGCTTTAATAGCAGGTCTCTAGCTGACATTTTTTTTACATTTTTTATTCAGCCATGGCAAGTGGCATCTATTTTTACGTTTAGTTCTCCCTCTACTCGAATGGGTTGAGATAACATCCTTCAGAGATTTAATAAATTTACTGCTACAAAATTCAGGATTGACAGGGCTGTTGTCACATTTTGTTGTTGGCTATAAGGTATAAGTCATAAGGAGACCTGTTATTTGTGGAGTTAGAAAAATCATTATTAACCCTCGATTTGGAGAGTTTCCTAGAAAAAGTATAATATTATGGTCTGAGAGACCAGTCAAGAAATTGTAGGATCTAATTATCCTTTCAGGTCTGTTGCTGAAAAGTAGATCTATTTTAGTTGTAGAGTGTTTTGTAATCCTTGTTGGTTGCTGAACGAGTTGGAAAATAATTTAGATTGTGCATTGTATGCTTTAGTGTTTTCCTGTCTTTCTTACAGTCTCAGTTCACATTGAAGTCTCCAATTACAATAATTTCAGTGTGCTTGTTCTGTGTTGTATGATGTTTAAGTAGTACCTGTAGTTGTTCATAGAAGTCAACATTGGCTGATGGAGGATGGTAAAGGCAAACCAAAGTAAAAGTCATCCATGCGGAGAGGTACATTTTTACCGAAACATTTTCAATTTTGACCTCACTTGGCAAACGTTAACCCTGAGATGAGGGAAACTCTGGGTTTATGGTAACTTAACCTCAGAGTCAGTTACTATGGTAACTTAACCTCAGAGTCAGTTACTGTGGTAACTTAACCTCAGAGTCAGTTACTATGGTAACTGATGCTTTGAACCTAACCTGGTCAGGAGCAGGTTTTCTTCAAGAAACCTCGAGTTTCTCTCAAACTCCTCCCTCTGACATGGCACTCTTCATTTCCTCATTCATTCATTCATTCATTCTTTCATTCAGTCTGTATCAGGAGCATTTCAGCGCAGTTTGTTATATCGGCATGAATAAAGAAAAACATTGTTGGTTTATTTATTGTTAGGCAGACTTTAAAACATTGTTTTTTCTCAAAACATGACATTTCCTTTAGTCGACAATCCCGTTGATGAAGACGTATTACTTCTCAGGGGGTTAAACATACGTCTGGAGATGATATTGAGGCCCTGACGCATTTTAATTTCCAGATAACTTCCTATTTGAGCGGTATCGTGTTTTTCCCAGTCTATCCAACCCAGTCTCACGTCAGTTCATGATGGCATCACGAAAATAAATCTATTAGATCGTGAAACCATCACGTAATTGTGAAGATTTACGACATGGGGTCACGTTTCTTAAACTAATGTATTTTAATGGGAAGCATCTTCGTGATTGCAGCACGTTTCTTTCTGCCAATCAGCTGCAGCAGAGAAGCTGGATACAGCTGCGTTATTATTGGTATTTTTAGCCCAATAATCGCTGTTTTTATCAACGTTTATTCACCAGATCGTATCATGGTTTTTATGTATTTCTTTTACTGTTATTATTTCGGTCTATTTCGGCCAGGGAAGCTGGATGGCTTTATGTTTATTGATATTTTTTAAACTATAACGCTACATCTATCAACATTTATTTAGATGTTATCATGGTATTCATTTCTTTATTTTAATAATATTATGTTGGTCTTATTGCCGGTGAAATATTACAGTATGCTGTAAAACAGAACACTACGATATGAGCCGAGCTGAGCGGATTCAAAGGCGATATCCCACAATGCAATGCGGCCATTCATTCAGAGAATCGGACAGCGATCAGCGGGTCTTTAACGCCATTATCGCTTCAATGTAGGCTACATATATATAATCAGTGATTTTTTCACCAGCAATAACACATTGCTCAGTTTTCTTCCAGTAAGTTATGCAGCGTAATAACCTTTAAAAAAAATCAGCTTAAGACTCCGGAAGTGACGTAGTATACCACTCGGCGGATAGGAAATATAAAAATACATAATATTCATAATATTGATGTTTTTGTCTAACATTGTATTTGATGATTTAAACAATGCAGATAATGATAATAATAGAATACAGTTTCATGTATATGTCCCCGAAGAACTACAAGTACGAACGCTTGTAGCAGGTTCTGGGTCACATCTACAATGGAAGTTGTAGTTTTTAAATATATTGGTATATTTCTCATAATTAGAAGTTGACAGTGTAGAATTGTGAATGCACCCTGGGGTTTTTGAGATAGGGAACACACTGGCGCCATCAGATTGTTAAATAGGTGAAAATAGCTTATTACCATATTTGACAGTGCTTACAGTGGTTAAACATTGGTGACCATATCTACATGACAGCTGAGGTCCAGAGCTTTCTATAACAGCTGGTCCAACATGTTGCTCAGTTTTGTTCCAGTAAGTTATGCAGCATAATAACGTTTAAGACTCCAGAAGTGACGTAGTACATATCGCTCCACAGATAGGAAAAATAGAAATACATAATATTCGTAATATTGATGTTTTTGTCTAACATTGTAGTTGATGATTTAAACAATGAAGATAATAATAATTGGAAATTGGAATTGGAAATTATTTTATTTTGAAACAGGGACAATGCACAAATAAACATTAAACTTGTTGAAACAAGAGAATATGTTTTGGGCCAGGTTGTAGCAGCAATTGCTAATTTTCACCTGTAGTCCCTGGGCAGGTATGACAGATATTTTACTATTGTTTTAAAAAGAAATAAAACAATTTAAAATAATGGATAAAATAATGAGCCTTGTTATTTAAAACATGCAGATTTACAAACAAAATAAAATACAACAGAATAAAATACAACAGAAACAGGGAGGCCATCAGCCCATTTACTTTCTATCTCCTCCTCGCTAAACAGCAAACACAGTTTTTCAGCATCTTGAGCACAATAACATACAGTATAATTTTAGACACTCACTTACATACACACAAACACACACACCCACACTGATATATCACCTCAGAGATGTGTGCAAACTTGTTCGCTTAGCAACCAACTCTTTGTCATGGATGAGAAAGTATCAGAATCTGTACATAAAATATATTCAGTGGGAACGGTATTCCACTGCCTTGTGGCCACACATGAGAAAGAGGAACTCCCAAATTGGGTTTTACGTTGTGGAAAGCTAATAAAATACAGTTTCATGTATTTGTCTCATGTACTGTTTAATAACATGTACTGTTTAATAACAATTTAAAAAAACAGCTGAAGACTCCGGAAGTGACGTAATAATTACTGCTCCGAGTCTGTGAAAGATTGCTGCACATTGTACGTGAGAATTTATACAATAAAAATACCAGTAATGAATAAATAGTGTTTTATGCTAAGCACATTGATTTGCCTTGTATATACTATATAATATAATATATACATATACTATATAACCAACCTAGATTTGAGTGTTACAGCCTAATGGCTGGTTTGACTACTTTGCATTTGTTTTGACTTGTTGATAAACTATTTAGGCTTACAAAGAGAAGCATTTTTTATTTTATTGTCCATGCATCATTATTTAAAAATGCAATTTTCTAATTTTGCAGTTGATGAATGTTAATAGCAAAGACTAAAGGGAAAAAAACATAAACATATTTATCTGTGGGACTTTGTAAGATTTAAAATCACACTGCATTATTAGTTGTTTTAAATAAATGACTTTTTTAAATTTCAATTTGTGGCAGGCCTAACATCCATCCATCCATCCATCCATCCATCGTCATCCGCTTATCCGTGGTCGGGTCGCGGGGGGTGCAGCTCCAGCATGGGACCCCACACTTCCCTTTCCCGAGCCACATTAACCAGCTCTAACTGGGGGATCCCGAGGCGTTCCCAGGCCAGGTGGGAGATGTGATCCCTCCACCTAGTCCTGGGTCTTCCCCGAGGTCTCCTCCCAGCTGGACTTGCCTGGAACACCTCCCTAGGGAGGCGCCCAGGGGCCATCCTTACCAGATGCCCGAACCACCTCAACTGGCTCCTTTCGACGTGAAGGAGCAGTGGCTGTATTCCAAGCTCCACACGGATGACTGAGCTTCTCACCCTATCTCTAAGGGAGACGCCAGCCACCCTCCTGAGGAAACCCATTTCGGCCGCTTGTACCCTGGATCTCGTTCTTTCGGTCATGACCCAGCCTTCATTACCATAGGTGAGGGTAGGAACGAAAACTGACCGGTAGATCGAGAGCTTTGCCTTCTGGCTCAGCTCTCTTTTCGTCAAAACGGTGCGATAAACTGAATGTAATACCGTCCCCACTGCGCCGATTCTCCGACCAATCTCCCGCTCCATTGTCCCCTCACTCGCGAACAAGACCCCCAGGTAAGGACTCATTCCCTACCTGGAGAAGGCACTCCATCGGTTTCCTGCTGAGAACCATGGCCTCAGATTTAGAGGTGCTGATCCTCATCCCAGCCGCTTCACACTCGGCTGCAAACCGATCCAGTGAGTGCTGAAGGTCACAGGCCGATGATGCCATCAGGACCACATCATCTGCAGAGCAGTGATGAGATCCCCAGCCCACCGAACTGCAACCCCTCCCCACCACGACTACGCCTCGATATCCTGCAGCACCTCCCACAATGTCTCCCGGGGGACCCGGTCATATGCCTTCTCCAGATCCACAAAACACATGTAGACCGGATGGGCATACTCCCAGGCTCCCTCCAGGATCCTTGCGAGAGTAAAGATCTGATCCGTTGTTCCACGACCAGGACGGAATCCGCATTGTTCCTCTTCAACACGAGGTCTCGACTATCGGCCGAACCCTCCTTTACAGCACGTTGGAGTAGACTTTACCAGTGAGGCTGAGAAGTGTGATACCCCTGTAATTGGTACACACCCTCTGGTCCCCCTTTTTGAACAGAGGAACCACCACCCCGGTCTGCCACTCCTTTGGCACTGTCCCAGACTTCCACGCAATGTTGAGTAGGCGTGTCAACCAAGACAAACCCTCCACACCCAGAGCTTTCAGCATTTCTGGACGGATCTCATCAATCCCTGGGGCTTTGCCACTGTGGAGTTGTTTGACTACCTCAGTGACCTCCACCAGGGAAATGGACGACAATCCCCCGTCATCCTCCAGCTCTGCCTCTAACAAAGAGGGCGCATCAGCTGGATTTAGGAGTTCCTCAAAGTGCTCCTTCCACCGCCCTATTACCTCCTCAGTTGAGGTCAGCAACGTCCCAACCTTACTGTACACAGCTTGGATGGTTCCCCGCTTCCCCCTCCTGAGGTGGCGAACAGTTTTCCAGAAGCGCCTTGGTGCTGACCGAAAGTCCTTCTCCATGTCTTCTCCGAACTTCTCCCACACCCGCTGCTTTGCCTCTTTCACGGCTGAGGCTGCAGCCCTTCGGGCCCCTCTGTACCTTGCAACTGCCTCCGGAGTCCTCTGGGATAACATATCCCGGAAGGACTCCTACTTCAGTCGGACGGCTTCCCTGACCACTGCTGTCCACCACGATGTTCGTGGGTTACCGCCCCTTGAGGCACCTAAGACCCTAACCACAGCTCCCCGCTGCAGCTTCAGCAATGGAAACTTTGAACATTGTCCACTCAGGTTCAATGCCCCCAGCCTCCACAGGGATGCACAAAAAGCTCCCCTGGAGGTGTGAGTTGAAGGTCTGTTGGACAGGGGCTTCCTCCAGACGTTCCCAATTTACCCGCACCACCCGTTTGGGCTTACCAGGTCTGTCCAGAGTCTTCCCCCACCCCCTGACCCAACTCACCACCAGATGGTGATCAGTTGACAGCTCCGCCCCTCTCTTCACCCGAGTATCCAAAACATATGGCCTCAGATCAGATGAAACAATTATAAAATCGATCATTGACCTTCAGCCTAGGGTGCTCTGGTACCAAGTACACTTATGAGCATCCCTATGTTTGAACATGGTGTTTGTTATAGACAATCCATGACTAGCACAGAAGTCCAATAACAGACAACCACTCTGGTTTAGATCAGGGAGGCCGTTCCTCCCAATAACGCCTCTCCATGTGTCTCCATCATTGCCCACATGTGCGTTGAAGTCCCCCAGCAGAACATTGGAGTCCCCCGCCGGAGCCCCATACAGGACTCCATTCAAGGTCTCCAAGAAGAACGAATACTCTGAACTCTTGTTTGGTGCATATGCACAAACAACAGTCAGAGTTTTCCCCCCAACAACCCGCAGGCGTAGGGAGGCGACCCTCTCGTCTACCTGGGTAAACTCCAACGTAGCGGCGCTCAGCCGGGGGCTTGTGAGTATCTCCACACCCGCCTGGCGCCTCACACCCTGGGCAACTCCGGAGAAGAAAAGAGTCTAACCCTGCTCCAGGAGTACGGTTCCAGAACCGAGACTGTGCGTAGAGGTAAGCCCCAGCAGATCCAACTGGTAGCGCTCCACCTCCCGCACAAGTTCCGGCTCCTTCCCCCACAGCGAGGTGACATTCCGCGTCCCCAGAGCCAGCCTCTGTCGCCCGGGTCCGTCGAAGCCCCTGACCTTCACCGCCAGCCGTGTGGCAGCGCATCCGACCCCAGCGGTTCCTCCCACAGGTGGTGGGCCCATGGGCTGGATAGGTGCCACGTAGGTTTTTCGGGCTGTGCCCGGCCGGGCTCCGTGGCAAACCCGGCCACCAGACGCTCGCTGACGAGCCCTCTCTTTGGGCCTGGCTCCAGACGGGGGCCCCGGGCTTCCTCCGGGCAGGGTCTCTATATCCCTTCCTCGTTTTTTCATAGTTTTTTTTTGAAGGCCTAACATATCAATTGTTATACTCATAAGATGATCCTCATATCAATCACCATTGTTACAGCTTATAACCATCCTAACCTTTGCCTTTACTGAGAGATATTTTCAAAACTAAGAAGGGACTAGTTTTTGGAAGGAAATTAAAAGGATAAGCAGTTTTTTGCCGAGGTTTTTGTTCACAGAGTAAGATGTATATATCTTTGTTTGGGTATCTGTGCATATACAACATGTGTTTTGGCATTTTTGGCACACTTCTACCTCAGCCTAGTCTGCACATAGACACACGTACGTTTTGCATATTCTGCTAAAATAGAGACCTATGTTTCCATACCAACAATCTCATTCAACCATTTGACAAGCTGAGGAGTTGGTGGTGACATGGGTCAGAGGGTATCAGAGGTCATAAATGATGAACCAATCAATGGGCTCTGCTCCTATAGACACCTTGGTGTTCATATGGACAACACCTGGCTGGAAGGCCCATGTTCAAAGTGTGTGTTCATCATTTAGAGCAGACACTCACGGTGAATCAGAGGGTTTATGTTATACAAGGCTGCATTACAGAGCATATTCATATATATCCATATGGCAATATCTAAAAACATCTCATTTAAAGCTTGCTTGTCAGGTGACTGTCATGAAGGTTGTGGAGAGGAATAGAAACCAGTCTCTCCAGGCAAGCACAGAGAATATGACCTGATCTATCTTTATTCTCCATGCCAAGTATGAGTTCTTATACTCTAACAGAAGATATAGGTTACCCCAATGTAAACTTAACATTTCTAAACTATAGGCCTATTTGGACCTACCTCAATTAAAATGTTAACATTTTTTGTTTGAGGCTGCAGGGGTTTTGCAATAGCTTCATGATATGATGCATATAGGGTTGTGTGAAGGTTGCTTTTGTCACTTTTTGTAAAAGATGAGCAATAGATTGTGGCTGTGTGACGTGCTTCAGTCTGGCTACATATCACTTTTTTATTGTAAGTATATGTCAGCTGTATGATAAAACAACATGTCAAGTGTTATGTGTGAAGAATTTGAACTCAAAGCAGACATCACTTATCGCTTGCAAATTGGTCTCCATGATATATGAAAATTAAAACATTGTCGTAGGTCTATATCAAACATATCGTTGGAAAGGTCTCAACCTCCACAGTAACATATGTCAGTCTGAAGAGGATACATAACTCCTGCTTTGAAATATTGACCTCTGAACCTTGAATCCTGTCCATGTGTGAAGGCTTGTCATTCAGTAACAGAAGATGCTACAAACGTGGGACCAGCTGTTATAGAAAGCTCTGGACCTCAGCTGTCATGTAGATATGGTCACCAATGTTTAACCACTGTAAGCACTGTCAAATATAATTTGAATAAAAAAATAAGCTATTTTCACCTATTTAACAATCTGATGGCGCCAGTGTGTTCCCTATCTCAAAAAGCCCAGGGTACATTCACAATTCTACACATATACATATACATTCTACATTATACTTCAGCTGATTTTTTTAAAGGTTATTACGCTGCATAACTTACTGGAAGAAAACTGAGCAATGTGTTGTTGCTGGTGAAAAAAATCACTGATTATATATATGTAGCCTACATTGAAGCGATAATGGCGTTAAAGACCCGCTGATCGCTGTCCGATTCTCTGAATGAATGGCCGCGTTGCATTGTGGGATAGCGCCTTTGAATCCGCTCAGCTCGGCTCATATCGTAGTGTTCTGTTTTACAGCATACTGTAATATTTCACCGGCAAAAAGACCAACATAATATTATTAAAATAAAGAAATGAATACCATGATAACATCTAAATAAATGTTGATAGATGTAGCGTTATAGTTTAAAAAATATCAATAAACATAAAGCCATCCAGCTTCCCTGGCCGAAATAGACCGAAATAATAACAGTAAAAGAAATACATAAAAACCATGATAAGATCTGGTGAATAAACGTTGATAAAAACAGCGATTATTGGGCTAAAATACCAATAATAACGCAGCTGTATCCAGCTTCTCTGCTGCAGCTGATTGGCAGAAAGAAACGTGCTGCAATCACGAAGATGCTTCCCATTAAAATACATTAGTTTAAGAAACGTGACCCCATGTCGTAAATCTTATATCACTAACGTCACCCATTGTGGACATGCTCCACATTCTTTGTGTTGCAATACAGTTTTCTTTACAACATTGGTGATGCAGAGCATGTAAATAAAGCGCCATCAGAAGAGATCGCTCTGAAACGTGTTTTAAACATTTTTAATGTTCCCTGGACACAGACCAGTCAGAGACATTAAAAAGAGTTCCACAGTATTGCAGGTGAATGATGTAAACCCTTTGAAATAAAAGATTATGAATTATAATAGTGTTAATGATGGTGCTGCAGCCTCAGAATGGGATTAGTAGGCCTAGGACTTTTTCGCCCGCAGTATTGCACCTAAATGAAATAGATTTTCAGTAATATTAGCTATACTTATGATTAAATATGATATTAAATTGGAATATACGCATTTACTCTAGCAGCAATTTTCTCCAACGCAAATTCTCTCTCTTGCAGGAGCCGCTGTGTTGCTTTTTTACGAAATACATGTTCAAACTCGCATTCATGCACATGAGTATTTCCGCCGACCCGTTTGTTTGTGGTTGTTGCCATGGTGAATCATAGTATCATGGCTCCATTCATGCTGCCTTTTTGTTATGGTGGTGCACGTGCATGAACCTACTCCGAGTTGATTGAACCAACTCGAATCAGCTGTTGTGGAACCGAAAACTCAGAGTTTCTCATCTCAGGGTAAATCAACTCAGACATCAGGGTTAGACTCAGAGTTTGTTAAACCTCTTACCTGAAATAGGGCCCTGGTCTCTAGTACTTTATACATGTCTGACACACACGCACACACACACACACACGCACACACACACAAATATTGCATTTCATGAAACCAGATAATCCTAACATTTAAAACAAATGGTTAAAACAGAAATAACATATTAAACAAACAATCTACAAAACACTAGACATTAAATAAATCCTATCACTGTGAATGTTATGAGATGTTACTAAGTGGAAAACTAATAGGACATACAGTTTTTTACAATCACTTTGCTACTAATTTCAGAACCGTGACGTAATTTTTCAAAACTCTAGACACAAAACTCACAACCAATGATCAAAATGCACACATGCAACACTTTTTTTCAATTGCTTGGATACAATCCACATAAACCAAAGATCAGCTGTTCATTTAACAAAGATCAGCTGTTCAATATGAAACAACTTAACATCAAAGTACAAAGTACTACTATTTCAAAAAGCAATTAATACATTACATTTCAGATGATTGTTTATTCATTTCATTCCAATCATCTAACTATCAATCAATACAACTACTCAAAATGATAAGTAACTGTTGCAGTACTCTTAATGCATAGTTGTATGGAAACAGATAAACAATGTTCCATGTTTAGATCATGAAAGTTTCAAGATAACGAGATTCATTGTCACCAATTAGTGTGGAGCATGAACCAATCAGATTACATTATCTATGGATGTAATATTTCATCATAATTTTTTACTGTAATGTACTACTGTTCACAGTATCAGACACAGTTTCTATGGTCCCATGTACTACCTTTGAGACAATATACAGTATTGACAGTACTGCACTGTATGCATACAGGCCCTTGGAATTGCTTGTCCAATTCTGCCAACTCGTTACTGATGATTGAGATTTTCCAAGCTGTTTGGCTAATTGCGATGTAGATGAGAACCTGCGGCCAAATCCACAAGACAGAGTTGATGAATATGTAGAAGTACAGTAATCACTTCTTTGTTTTGCGTTTTACAGTACAAGCAAGTTGAGGAACACTGCATTTGATGTTTTACAGTACTACTGTCTTTTCTTTTCTATTTCCTAGCTAATTATTTAGCTTTGATTCTAATAAACCTATGTTGTGATCGTACTGTATTGTTTTTCATCAATATATTTCAGGTTTTGTTCAATTATTCCACTGTGTCTGTAATATTCTCTATACTACTGCAGTATTTTTACAGGGATGTATTTACATCTAGTACCATAATGAAACATGTATCACCTATTTTGTACTACAATATTTAATGATTGTACTAACGATGACCCAGTGAGACTAAGGGTAGCTTGTGTGTGGGTGATCTAAAGTAATGTTTCAATGGTATTTCACTATAAATTAGTTTTTTCAAGCAATGATTGTGCAAGATTTATTTAAAGATATGAATACACAATACAATGTTGTGAACATTGGACAGTCTGTGTTACAAGTGATGATCGTTGTGAGCTTTGTGTCTAGAGTTTTGAAAAATGACGTCAAAGTTCTGAAATTAGTAGCAAAGTGATTGTAAAAAACTGTAAAAGGGCATAATGTCTCTATCTCTTTCAAACTTTTCCCACCCAGGTGATTTATTATAATGTTATGATACTCCAGTTCTTTCTTTATATGCTCACAATATTAAGCACACCAAATCAAGCATGTCATGCATTTGCTTTTGTTTTGTGCCCGCTAATGTTTTCATGAGCTCACAGAACAGACTTGTAGTGTTAGTGAAACTTACTTTAACCTTTTACATCTTAGGATAACATAATCTGATAACATATTCTATTGAAGGTGTGGCTGTTCAACCTTTGCTTCAATTCTCTGCAGCTTTGTTATTTACAGCAGAAATATTCAATCAGGAAACAGTTCAGAGAATCAGAACAAATGGAAAAGTTCTCTGTAATAATCACCAACCGGTCAGACTGTGCGTGTGCCAGTTTCATACCATGTCCTGATACTATCTTACATTGTGTACTTGTCACATGGTTGTGTGAGGTCCTTTGTTACCAGCAAAACAAGGCGTTTCCACTGTTAAAAACACATAACAACTTCAGTTCCAGAGAATGGTACCCATTTGATCATTCTCTGGTATGTTTTCATTACATTGAATTTCATCAAATGCGTTTGTAAGCAGCACGGTGGCTCAGGGTTAGAACTCTAGAAGCTGTAGATAGGTGGGGTCTCCTCTAGCTGTAGATAGGTGAGGTCTCCTCTAGCTGTAGATAGGTGGGGTCTCCTCTAGCTGTAGATAGGTGGGGTCTCCTCTAGCTGTAGATAGGTGGGGTCTCCTCTAGCTGTAGATAGGTGGGGTCTCCTCTAGCTGTAGATAGGTGGGGTCTCCCCTAGCTGTAGATAGGTGGGGTCTCCTCTAGTTGTAGATAGGTGGGGTCTCCTCTAGCTGTAGATAGGTGGGGTCTCCTCTAGCTGTAGATAGGTGGGGTCTCCTCTAGCTGTAGATAGGTGGGGTCTCCTCTAGCTGTAGATAGGTGGGGTCTCCTCTAGCTGTAGATAGGTGGGGTATCCTCTAGCTGTAGATAGGTGGGGTCTCCTCTAGATGTAGATAGGTGGGGTCTCCTCTAGCTGTAGATAGGTGGGGTCTCCTCTAGCTGTAGATAGGTGGGGTATCCTCTAGCTGTAGATATGTGGGGTCTCCTCTAGCTGTAGATATGTGGGGTCTCCTCTAGCTGTAGATAGGTGGGGTCTCCTCTAGCTGTAGATAGGTGGGTCTCCTCTAGCTGTAGATAGGTGGGGTCTCCTCTAGCTGTAGATAGGTGAGGTCTCCTCTAGCTGTAGATAGGTGGGGTCTCCTCTAGCTGTAGATAGGTGGGGTCTCCTCTAGCTGTAGATAGGTGGGGTCTCCTCTAGCTGTAGATAGGTGGGGTCTCCTCTAGCTGTAGGTAGGTGGGGTCTCCTCTAGCTGTAGATAGGTGGGGTCTCCTCTAGCTGTAGATAGGTGGGGTCTCCTCTAGCTGTAGATAGGTGGGGTCTCCTCTAGCTGTAGATAGGTGGGGTCTCCTCTAGCTGTAGATAGGTGGGGTCTCCTCTAGCTGTAGATAGGTGGGGTCTCCTCTAGCTGTAGATAGGTGGGGTCTCCCCTAGCTGTAGATAGGTGGGGTCTCCTCTAGTTGTAGATAGGTGGGGTCTCCTCTAGCTGTAGATAGGTGGGGTCTCCTCTAGCTGTAGATAGGTGGGGTCTCCTCTAGCTGTAGATAGGTGGGGTCTCCTCTAGCTGTAGATAGGTGGGGTCTCCTCTAGCTGTAGATAGGTGGGGTATCCTCTAGCTGTAGATAGGTGGGGTCTCCTCTAGATGTAGATAGGTGGGGTCTCCTCTAGCTGTAGATAGGTGGGGTCTCCTCTAGCTGTAGATAGGTGGGGTATCCTCTAGCTGTAGATATGTGGGGTCTCCTCTAGCTGTAGATAGGTGGGGTCTCCTCTAGCTGTAGATAGGTGGGGTCTCCTCTAGCTGTAGATAGGTGGGTCTCCTCTAGCTGTAGATAGGTGGGTCTCCTCTAGCTGTAGATAGGTGGGTCTCCTCTAGCTGTAGGTAGGTGGGGTCTCCTCTAGCTGTAGATAGGTGGGGTCTCCTCTAGCTGTAGATAGGTGGGGTCTCCTCTAGCTGTAGATAGGTGAGGTCTCCTCTAGCTGTAGATAGGTGGGGTCTCCTCTAGCTGTAGATAGGTGGGGTCTCCTCTAGCTGTAGATAGGTGGGGTCTCCTCTAGCTGTAGATAGGTGGGGTCTCCTCTAGCTGTAGATAGGTGGGTCTCCTCTAGCTGTAGATAGGTGGGGTCTCCTATAGCTGTAGATAGGTGAGGTCTCCTCTAGCTGTAGATAGGTGGGGTCTCCTCTAGCTGTAGATAGGTGGGGTCTCCTCTAGCTGTAGATAGGTGGGGTCTCCTCTAGCTGTAGATAGGTGGGGTCTCCTCTAGCTGTAGGTAGGTGGGGTCTCCTCTAGCTGTAGATAGGTGGGGTCTCCTCTAGCTGTAGATAGGTGGGGTCTCCTCTAGCTGTAGATAGGTGGGGTCTCCTCTAGCTGTAGATAGGTGGGGTCTCCTCTAGCTGTAGATAGGTGGGGTCTCCTCTAGCTGTAGATAGGTGGGTCTCCTCTAGCTGTAGATAGGTGGGGTCTCCTCTAGCTGTAGATAGGTGGGTCTCCTCTAGCTGTAGATAGGTGGGTCTCCTCTAGCTGTAGATAGGTGGGGTCTCCTCTAGCTGTAGATAGGTGAGGTCTCCTCTAGCTGTAGATAGGTGGGGTCTCCTCTAGCTGTAGATAGGTGGGGTCTCCTCTAGCTGTAGATAGGTGGGTCTCCTCTAGCTGTAGATAGGTGGGTCTCCTCTAGCTGTAGATAGGTGGGTCTCCTCTAGCTGTAGGTAGGTGGGGTCTCCTCTAGCTGTAGATAGGTGGGGTCTCCTCTAGCTGTAGATAGGTGGGGTCTCCTCTAGCTGTAGATAGGTGAGGTCTCCTCTAGCTGTAGATAGGTGGGGTCTCCTCTAGCTGTAGATAGGTGGGGTCTCCTCTAGCTGTAGATAGGTGGGGTCTCCTCTAGCTGTAGATAGGTGGGGTCTCCTCTAGCTGTAGATAGGTGGGTCTCCTCTAGCTGTAGATAGGTGGGGTCTCCTATAGCTGTAGATAGGTGAGGTCTCCTCTAGCTGTAGATAGGTGGGGTCTCCTCTAGCTGTAGATAGGTGGGGTCTCCTCTAGCTGTAGATAGGTGGGGTCTCCTCTAGCTGTAGATAGGTGAGGTCTCCTCTAGCTGTAGATAGGTGGGGTCTCCTCTAGCTGTAGATAGGTGGGGTCTCCTCTAGCTGTAGATAGGTGGGGTCTCCTCTAGCTGTAGATAGGTGGGGTCTCCTCTAGCTGTAGGTAGGTGGGGTCTCCTCTAGCTGTAGATAGGTGGGGTCTCCTCTAGCTGTAGATAGGTGGGGTCTCCTCTAGCTGTAGATAGGTGGGGTCTCCTCTAGCTGTAGATAGGTGGGGTCTCCTCTAGCTGTAGATAGGTGGGTCTCCTCTAGCTGTAGATAGGTGGGGTCTCCTCTAGCTGTAGATAGGTGGGTCTCCTCTAGCTGTAGATAGGTGGGTCTCCTCTAGCTGTAGATAGGTGGGGTCTCCTCTAGCTGTAGATAGGTGAGGTCTCCTCTAGCTGTAGATAGGTGGGGTCTCCTCTAGCTGTAGATAGGTGGGTCTCCTCTAGCTGTAGATAGGTGGGTCTCCTCTAGCTGTAGATAGGTGGGTCTCCTCTAGCTGTAGATAGGTGGGTCTCCTCTAGCTGTAGATAGGTGGGTCTCCTCTAGCTGTAGATAGGTGGGCAAACACATTTTTTGTCTCAGTGCATGTTGTCTCAGTCCGGTGGAGCCGCCGTTAGTTTAGCTTAGGATAGTGAATAGAATCCTTTGTTGCCGTTAGCATGTCGTGAGTAAAAGTGAGCCAACAACAACAACAAAACAACCTGATTACTTCTTGTGGCCTGCGTATTCACAACAAGTACAAATAGCAACGCAAAATAAGACTAGATGATTTCCTAGGCAGATATTGATTTGGGATTATATTGGGTGGAAGTAGCCAGCCAAAGCACTGCTACATTGGCGCATCATTCCCCCTCCTCTGGCATTTGCCCCTCTCATTCCCCTGTATACTTAGTTCCCTTTTCCTGCCTGTTTGATGACTTGGTACAAGTTCAAGTTCCAGTTCAATACTTTTATTACCATGTCAACATAGTTGATTGGAATAAAAAAAGGTTAACAAACACAATATATACACAGGAACATACATTACATAAAAGACAATCATACAGACCAGTAAAAAGCTGTAAAGACCTTGTGCTATTGCAACTCCCCATGAAGTGTCTTGTGCAGTCTATAAAGTGCATTTGAATAAGTTGCATTTAGTGCAGGTTTACTCTGCAAGGTGCCTGAGCATTAAGGAGCCTAATAGTGGGAGTAGAGTAAGAACTGTTGTATATAAATACAAATAGCACAAATGTTGCATATATCTTTTTTAGCTGTTTTTATAAACTATTAAGAGATGGCACAGGTTGCTAATGATGGCTACGTTCTAATTTGCCAGAAGAAGTTGTTGGCAAACTGGAAATTGACCCAACTCTAAGGTACAGTTATTTATAGCAGCTGCAAATTGTGAACATGAAATTTCCTGTCTGTATAAATATGTGTAAAAAAGTTAATTTGAAAGCTGAGGTAGCAGCCTAAATTCCTCCTTAATCTGACCAATGAACAGCCAGATGAATGGAGTCTAAGAAACAGGATATGACGGGCAGTTGTGTATAGACAGAATCACCATGATGTGACGCTATAGCTTCCTCGTCACCGTTTGCTCAGCACCATTAAATATGCAGACATAGGACGGGGGCTCTCTTATCACCTTTGACAAGTTTTGTGTCATACACTTATAATTATTTTATTTTATTTGCTGCAACACCTGAACTTCATCTCAGGTGATCAGTAAAAGTCTTCTTAAGAGAACTCCTCCCTCACCTCTGGTTAAACTGATTATTTGAAATCAAACTGTTTCTGTGAAATCACATGACATTAAAATCTTCAAAAGAATACTTCACTGTAGTCTATGAAATTACTCCGCCTCTAAAACAGTTTCTGTGAAATCATGTGATTACTGAATATCCGCCCCTTTCTGCAGATATTTATATAAACTGTTCTCTTGTTTCTCTGCTTCCCCAACATCACAGACCAACAACACAGGTAAGAACACTTTACAACTGGAAATACTTTACAATGATAAGATCTGGATACACATCAGATGTATGCATAAAGAAAATGTATTTGCCATAACTAATAACTGAACATACTACTTTACATTCATATGATTTATTTTCTTTCTTCCAGACAGTGTCCGTAGTCACCACATCACCAAGCTTCAGGAACTTCAGATACATTTCAGTGAACCTCTTCCTGGGTTGACCAGGACTTTAAAAACACAGGTATGTATCACCAGCACGGTCTCACGGCAGTTTGTGAAATGTCACACTTATTTTTATTTATTGATTTGTGTACCGGACACGATTATGTCATTTTTCTCGTGAAATGGTCACGCTTTTACGCTTTTTTAAATTTATTGATTTGTGTACCGGACACAATTATGTTGTGTTTTTAGAACGGTGAAAGGACAAGTGACACGCCTGGACAGGTCACACGGTCTCTGGGTGCTCAGCACGGAACGGGAAGCATGTATACAGAGGTTGGGTTTAGAATGGGGAAAGAACACACCACACACCGACACGACCCGCGGTCTCTGGGGGACGCGGGACAACAACGGGACGGTTGTGTTTAGCGAAAGAAGAACAGGGAAAGGAGCCATCAACCGTCAACAACGGGGAAATAAATAGCCACACGTGGGACCTGATCCCCGGTCTCCTGGGTGAAAGTCCTGTGTTGTTTGACCCATCCACCCCCCCGACCAACCTCTCTACGTGGACTTTCATACTACTCGCTTCTGTAGTCGTGCTGTTATCACAAAATATGCTTCCCATTTAAATACATTACATTAAAATTTGTGGTCACCACACAAAAAAATCAACATAATCATGTCCTGTTCACGAATCAATAGATTAAATAACGTGACCATTTCACGAACTGCCGTGAGACTGGGTTGGTATCTGAATCAATCTGTTTGTTACATCAACTCACCTTTCAAAGGTTTTCCTAAAAAACAAAAGAAAAAGTAATAAAGTATTTAAACTGTCTGATAAATGGCCATAAAGTGAAATGTTTAACACCTCTAACTGTGCTGGACCCTCCAGTCGGTCCAGTGTTGTCGTGTTGTTGGTCGAGCATTTAAAAGGACTTCAGTTTCTAAAGACGGAGTCTAGAGAGATGTTTCCACATACAGACACCTCTGATGTTATCTCTGGTTAGTGTTTGAACTTGATAGATGATTCCATTTAAGATTGAAATCATTTAAACTTTTGAAATGTTATCTGTTCAAAGGATGGTGAATATAGAGATAAACTGTATGATATGGTTTCTCTCTCAAGAAGATATTTTTATTGTAGAATTATTGTGTCTGTTGCCAACTATGATTAAAGTGATGTAATGAAGCAGGAATGTAACTGATGTATCTTAGAGCCATGCCCTCTGTCCCTCCCACATATCAAACTCACTGTGGTTGATCACTGACTTGTTCTTCCAGAAAACTTACAAGGTGCTCCATCCTCAACTCCTGGGAAGTTGTTACCATGGCAACGTGAGTATTACTTGCTAAAACGCCACAGTTTTAGTGTTAAACACTGCTGGATCACATTTTACTACATGAGACAATTCACTACATAAGAGAGGTGGGTCACAATACTTATAAATGTCAACTATCTATATTGAAAAAAAGAGCTATAATAATAATAATTCATAATAGAGCTCAACAGTGTGGTTCTGAAAGTAACAATCCCATTGATTGACTGATTGACTGATTGATTGATTTTATTATCAGAGATAATGTCTAAAGACAATCTGAGGTAGACTGCCCCCGAGCTCTGAGGATTGTTGAGCTCTATACCAGTTATAGGGATCACATACATTCATTATTCTTCAAAACAAAAACATTGATACTGATCTGGTTCATTTTCAAACAGCACAAATAATGTATAAAGCAATAAACAACCTACTCGCTGGTTTAAACCCTCTGATCATGAGCATGTTCTGGTCAAAAGTGACCCAAAAGAATGACTTTGTTTCATATCTTTGCATGTTCTGTATTTTATTACCCAATATTTCATGAATTCCTCAAGTTGTTATTTAGAGAAGCAACACGGCATCTGGGAGCAATAAAGCTGCCTCTAACCCTTCATTACCACAAAGACTGGGCCCTTTATTTATTTAACCTTTATTTAGGTATGGTAGGCCGTTGAGAACAGGTTCTCATTAACAACGGCAACCTGGCCAAGAAAAGCGTAGGCGTGCAAGACAACATATAGTTTCACATTCAATACAGAACAAGAACACAGAATACAATGTGCTACATAAAGTGCAGAATTAGTTGGAATTACAAATGCCGGCACGTAGTGACGTGTAACTAAGTCGATGGATGTGCAATATACGTGAACAGAGAGTCTTTATCACTGCTGAGATGGTGTAAAGAGTCAATAAACAGTTAGTCTAGTGGTCTAGTTAGTGAGGTAGTTCAGTTATAACTAGGGCTGTCAAATGATTAAAATTTTTAATCAAATTAATCAGAATTTTCAGTGGATTAATCATGATTAATCACTATTTGCAATTACACCTGAATCCTAACCATTTTTTTCTGAAATGCATACCAAAAGATACTAGTGCTGTCAAGCGATTCAAATATTTAATCGCATTAATGTCATAGTTAACTCGCTATTAATTGCAATTAATCACACATTTTTATCTATTCTAAATGTCCCTTGATTTATTTTTGTCCCAATATATTTTCTCATTTTAATTCTCTTATCAGCATGGAAAAGTAGATCGGCTGCTTTGTGACTGTTTTTTTATTGAAAACAACATTGTCATATACGTTATGTTCAATTTCACACTAACATTCATACTTGGATCTAATAATCTGTCACATAATTTTCCACATCGATTTTCCATTGCAGATAGTACTGCAGATAGTCCTGCAGATAGTACTGCAGGTAGTACCGCCTCATGCCTGAGGCGAGCGTGGCTGGTCCTACTGTCTATGGGCTCATAGCAACTGGTTTCCCGTGGCTCATTTCCTGGTTCTCGTTCTCTTTCATAACCAACGTAAAATCAAGGAGAGGGTTTTCCTGCTCCAGGTTTCCCACCGTGGTCAGAAAGAACAGAGGAGACACTTTGTTTCTCTCACTGACTGTAGAGTCACTACTCGCTCGCTCTGAAGATAATCGCCGTCACGAGCCTACAAGCTACGCGGCTAGCAAGCTAAAACCGGCCGAGGCTTGTGTCTGTTTTGTTTGCGGTCTGCGAAATTACAAGACCCGCCCTTAAATCACTACTATTGGCCAGGCGTCGAAGGTAACGTAACTCCATTTGTTCAGGTCCTATCCCCTGACCAATCCACTATCCTCACCACTCGCGGTGAAATGCCTAAACCAAACCAATCAGCTGCTTCGTAGGGCGGGACATGGCGTGGCCATAGACAGTTAAAGAAGTGGACTAACAGATCCCGTTGCTCTCTCTATGCGTTACTCGTGCGTTAAAAACATTATCGGCATTAAAATGGGTTTGCGTTAACGCCGTTAATAACGCGTTAAACTGACAGCCCTAGTTATAACACAATGTATATGATGCTGAGATGTAGTAAAGAGTCAATATAGGCCCTGGGTGGCAGCCAATGGCAATTTTCACATTCCCCCTCCTCACCTCCTTCTGTTTTTCTTCTGTTGAGTTCTTTAAGATCATTTCATTGTTTTAAAGATTATTTTTCGTGAATTTCCACATTTAATCACCAGGACAGCATGAAGGGGGAGAGAGAGAGGGGGAAGACATGTAGGAAACCTGCCACAGGTCAGATTCAAACTCTCGGCCTCTGCAACGAGGAATACTCCTCTCTATATGGGCACAAGCTCTACCAGTTAAGCTAACCGGGCGCCCAAAGATCGTTTTATTTTTTAATAAAACCCATGTTTGTATCACTACCCCATTAACGTGCAACGTCAGGGGCGCCGTCAGGAATTTTGGGCCCCATGACAAAAAATCTAATTGGGCCCCCTCTGTGCAGCTGTTATCACCACATCTCTAGGACCTCACTGTCCCATCAAAAGCTTTACATAACTCTAATTAAAGGCTTGCTACTGTCTTGCTTCTTGTAGTTCAATACTAGTACTAGCACAATATTTACTGCTGGTGATTTGTACATGCATGCAAGTCTAGTATGCAGTTCACTATGTGATGCAAGATTAAAAGCAACCATAAAAAATGTGCTGAAGGCCATCTTTTACAGTCTCAATGTATTTTTATTTTTATTGTAAATTTTGACAAAATGGAAAATTCTCTTAACAAAAGTATTATTGTTATTAATTATTATTGTAATTGTATTTCATAATGATCATTATGTGAGAAAATAATTGTTATTGTGTTGAATTTCTGTCAATAATAAATATTTCATTTTCTTTTCTGTAATGATAAAAAGAGCAAGAGACCCACAGACTCCCTGCAGTGATGCTAACTGGCATGTCACTGAACCCAATGTTGCTCACCTTCTTCACTGGGACAGGGCGGGGCCCAGTTAGGGGGAGACTGGGGTGCTGCTGACTCATCTGTTGTTAAGTCTGCTAGAAGGGGCAGGGACAATGATTTAATATGAATATCTTGCTAAACGTTTCCCTGCACTGATTAAATGGTGATTAAATGTAGGCTAACACTAGTCTGTAGCTAGCTAGCTTATTTCACTATGGACATTAAGCCAACAGGTTAATACCATTCACTGACTACAGGCTACCACCTTTCTTGGTGAAAAACTGGGTTACAGTTTGACAGCCTTTCCTTTGTCTTTCCTCTCTCGCTCTTCTCTCTTTCCTTTTTTGAAAACCAGATTTTGATTTAACGTTACTTGGAAACATTGTGGTCACTGTAGTTCTGGCGCATCTACTGACTGCAACTAAACACCGTCACTGAGTGCGCAAAGGCAGGACCAAACCATTTCATGCAGATACAGGGGGGTGGTCGGTCAATATGGATTACTTTTACTGGATTTACTTTTTGGTCAATGGGGATATTTAACTTTTACTGCCAAAACCAAGTAAAACAAAAAAGATCATTAATTTTATTATTATATTTGAAACATATATACTGAATGATGGTTTAATAATTTTATATTAGTTTTTACCCAATTTTGGGGGGCCCTGTCAGTCATGGGCCCTTGGAATTGTCCTAACTTCCCCCCCCCTTTACGGCGTCCATGTGCAACATACATAAAATGACAAAAATGTCCTGTATGTATTCTTAATGGAATTTGATCGGAAACTTTGATTTGTTTATATAAATGAAATAAGGAACATATTTATTGCGGACTACTACCCTCTAGGTCACTATTTCACCTTTCTACTTATTACAACTGTTGTGACACATGTAAGTTATACGTACTGTATGTATACTTTTGTATCAGAAACATCATGGGCACATACATTATTTTGTCAAGATGTGGTTAGAGAGATGTTGGAATATAATAGTTAAATATTAAAAATCATTCAGACCGTTTACCCAATATCGGTTTGGCCCCGCATAGCATAGGGCAGACTATATGGAACTGCATTTGTAGTTCATAATTACTTTATAATTCAACAAATCTATCATTTCTGAATTATATTGTCTAATAAATAACTTCATAGAATGCTGCTCGTTGTCTGTAGAAAGTGTCTCTCTGGTGCTCTTCATTTCCAACATCTTTCTAATACATTTTTCTTGTGTTGTTCTTTTACATAACTAAGATTGTAAAAATAGAATATAAATATAAATCTATCTATGTATCTATCTATCTATCTATACATACATACATACATACATACAAAAAGTGTTGGATTGATGTGATTAAATCAGTATTCACTAAAGTGGCAATCAGGGAAGAGTCTAGGAACAGTACAGGGAACTTGCAAAAACTGCGGTTTGATGAAAAAGAGAAATAAAAGTGATTCCTTCAGCACCCTGTTCTCACTAGGCGAAATTACGTCACTTCATAACGTTCCCATGGCAACAGGGGAAAATGCTTGCTCCTGTAAAGTAAACGCAACATTTTTCAACTTTCTGCTAAGATATGTGACTTTTTGCAACGAAAATGCTGGGATTATGAAATCATGCAAGCCCTGCATATTTTTCGTGGAAATTGACAATTTATGCGGCGAAAGTGCGGCGTATTTGAAAAAATACCCCCCACATAGATATGCAGTCAGGATTATGCATTAAATTATGCAATCGCATAATTGCATTTTTCTGGAGGGACTGTCTGGTGCTTCCACGCGCATACAAACTTGGAAAAAAATCCATGCTGTTCTGAGATACGAGTGAGATACGGTTTCTGAATGATTCCTGCCTTCAGTCCCCGGGTGAGCTGGTCAAAATCTGCAGGGCCGTTTGAGTCATTGGCCAAAACATTTGGTGTGTGCTAACCAGTGTTGGGCAAGGAACAATTTAATTGTTAGACCTATTTATAGTTAGACTTCATAGTTTTTTTTATAGTTTATAGTTAGACTTCTAAACAGGGCACACTTACAACTTTGCGTGGAATACCTGCAGAACAGGGACATGGAATTAGTTCTATACAATTTATTTTGTAGATTAGGGTGAACTTGTGTGTGTTGTAGCAGTGTTTTGCCATTGAGAACAAGGTGGCTAACACACAAGTTCACCATAATGTACAAAGGAACTACTTCCATGTCCCTCTTCTGCAGGTATTCCATGCAAAATTGGAAGTGCGCCCTTGTTTAGAAGATTAAAGTCTCCCAGCTAATCCTGCCTTGTACTGACCCAAGTTGGAGAAACAGCTAGCTGATGTGCTATTAGCTAAAGCAACGTTAGCTTCTAGCTAGTAGTCCTTACCTAGCTACTGCGTATGTGCGACTCCCTCCAAAGATGGGATAGAAGTGTCTCACTCTGTAGCTCAAACAGAGACCTGACCACAGGGTGAAGCAATGTACAGTACAACAAAAATGTGGTGTTTTTTGAAAATTAAACCATGTAAACCTATTCTGGTACCATTCATCCATCCATCCATCGTCGTCCGCTTATCCGGTGTCGGGTCGCGGGGGGAGCAGCTCCAGCAGAGGACCCCAAACTTCCCTTTCCCGAGCCACATTAACCAGCTCTGACTGGGGGATCCCAAGGCGTTCCCAGGCCAGGTTGGAGATGTAATCCCTCCACCTAGTCCTGGGCCTTCCCCGAGGTCTCCTCCCAGCTAGACGTGCCTGGAACACCTCCCTAGGGAGGCGCCCAGGGGGCATCCTTACCAGATGCCCGAAACACCTCTGGCACCTATTCTGGTACAACCTTCAAATACAATTATGAACCTGAAAATGAGCATTATAGGGTTTGATCCCCGGCCCTGCAGTCCCACGTCGAAGTGTCCTTGGGCAAGAGAACCCCGAGTTGCCCCCGATGTTGTACATTGGAGTGTAAACGTGTGTGAATGTTTATCTGATGAGCAGGTGGCACCTTGTACTGTGCGTGCATGGTGAATGGTTCCTGTACTATGTTATAGCGCTTCACCAGTCGTTAAAGACTGGAAAAGCACTATATAAATACAGGCCATTTACATTAAAGAATGGCTTGTTCATTGCTCAAGACATATGATCAAAATTAAATGATTTAATAATCTAATAACTATAACTTGCTGTTGAACGACAAATGCACCACGAGGCTGTAGGTTACCAGTTTCATTTAACATCTGTGTTTTTCCAACACGGTAGCTGCAGATTGTTACATCCCTGTGTCAGAATCCTCTAGTCTACAGTGAAATAGTCAAACTTCACACCATTTAGTGTTAGCTCTCTGCATTTTAACCAAGGGGGTAAGCTTCTCCCGACAACGCGTAGTTCCTTTGGCGCCATTTTGATGCTACCAAGCCATCACCCCGTTAGCATTCCATTGACTGCCATTCATTTTGGCGTCAATTTGACAGCCAATAACTTTACATCTGAAGTGTTTAAAGACTTTGTCCGTTGTTTATTTCTAAAGAAACAGGACAATGTATAAAAGGCTCCGTTACCTTGTACCTCATGTTATGGCTCCGTAGCAGACGTTTTTATAAAAATAGCAGAGATGAGAGTAAGTCACACATGGGCAAGTCACAAGCAAGTCTCAAGTCTTAACCTTCAAGTCTCAAGCAAGTCCAAGTCATTTTGTGTGACAATCAAGCAAGTCAAGTCAAGTCATAGCTTTGGTCAAGCAAGTCAAGTCAAGTCATACAAAAGTTTCCATTTTTAAACAAGCTAAAGACAGTGGTTATAACTGCTGGAGTTTTATTTGCATTTTTTCCTACTCAATATTCAAAAGACATTGCGTCCAAGCCACATATATCTGAACAGTTTAAATGTATAAAGATTAAAAAAAGCACAGCCTAAAACTGATATTAGGCCAACAAAAATATCAATATGCCTCAAACCGAAGTATAATGGTTTCTAAGTCAAATAATATTCTTCAAACATGCCTCACTTTTATGGGACAGAAACACATTTAACCTTTCCTTCTCTTGAAAAAAACATTCTTTAAGAGTAGCTGAATCCCACCACCTTTGCATAATTTGGAGAGATTGAATAGTAGGCTATATGTTAATATTTGTCAGTGTATTTGTGAGTGAATGTATGTGTGTTTGAGAGAGAGTGAATGAAAAGTTATTAATATTGGTGAGTGAATGTGTGCATGTGGTGTGTGTGAGTGCAGTGTGTGTGTGTGTGTGTATGTGTGCCTAGCTTCATTCACATACTTCATCTGCACAACTGCGTGTGTGTCTGCATGTGTGTGTGTGTGAGAGAGAGAGAGAGAGAGAGAGAGAGAGAGAGAGAGAGAGAGAGAGAGAGAGAGAGAGAGAGAGAGAGAGAGAGCAAGAGCAGTTTGTTGTGTGTATGTATACAGTGTGCTAGCTGTATTCGCTCTTACCGCCACCTTGAACAAAGAGGGGAGGGTGCGCTTATTCATGGCCCAAAACTGAAGGGAGTTCTGTTCATCACAAGCGTCCAAATAGTGGTTCAGCTGAATATGTGGACTGGAACCTGAATCTCTCCCGATTTGAAGTGTCTGATGAAATTCGCCGCGGTGGTGGTTGACATCGGATTTTTTTGTACAGCAGACCTTGCAAACTGCCGTTCGTTTCTTCTTTGCCTGGTCAGATGTGTAATCCTTATAGCCAAACTTTATTATTTTCGGTGCAGAGGAATCCATGACATTAAATAACAGCCGTAGCCAGTCTCGTTTACTGCAGGTCTGCCGCCGTGTGGCGCGTCACCATAACAACGGGCTCCCGCGCATGCAACAGCACTAAAATCGTAACGTTAACTCCTCCTCAATATCAGAGGGGAAAAAATATATATTTATTAAACAGAAAATCAAGTCATTTCAAGTCATTTGACTCAAGTCTAAGTCAAGTCTCAAGTCATGAATGTCAAGTCAAAGTCAAGTCGAGTCTTTTATGAATGTTTATCAAGCAAGTCTCAAGTCCTAAAATTTGCGACTCGAGTCTAACTCGAGTCAAGTCATGTGACTCGAGTCCCCCATGTCTGAAAAATAGGCTAACGGTTGGGTCATAACCATGAGACTTACTGTCTCATAGTAGAGGAATTACCGTACAGTACAGGAGAAGCTCGCAGGCAGTTTGGACTTACATCAGCTGTTTAGTTTAATTACTAATGTTAACTAGCATTTTAGTTAGCAATAATTAGCCTGTGCCTGTGTGTGTGTGTGTTTAATCCAGCTGCTAGCTAGCGGTAGGCTAACGTTACCTGCTGTTGAGTGTGGTGTTAATTAGCGTCACATGCAGTGATGTTTCTGTTGCTTGTAGCAACGTATTCTCGTCTCCCTCCTTCATTTTACAGCTGAATGGTGGCTAGAATGGCTTCGGGTGAAAGGTCAATATGGAAGGGATTAATCTGCGTTATTTTGACAGCTCTAATTTTAACAATTCTGGACCATCGTGATAGGGGAAACACTAAATTATCTATCCTGAAAGACACCACCCATTCAGAGAAAACTTTCTTTAATGCTGAGCCACAGGGCCGTTACTACAAAGGTGAGGTGGTAATACAAATGAAATCAGATATGTATCTATAGAAAAGCAGACATTTAAAATGCAGCATCAATAACTTTTGAAAATTAGAGATTCATGTGATTTTGACTAATGGCTGACAAGGACAATTTTTATTTATTTTGCAATTATTTAAGGCTGCAGAGATCAAGTTAATCCTTTAGATTTCAGTTCTGTTTTATTTAGCATTTATATTCAAATAAAAAAAATGACATTGTGCTGAAAGTTCATATTTATTTATTAAAATTGTATTTTGTGTTCTCAAGTCTTGAAAAGCAAGCTTCAGGTTTTCACAATTGTAAATGCATATTTAGTGTGAATACAATGGATAATGGATGGACAATGGATTCTTTTCTCCTAGAGATGTTGAGGCCAGACAACCAGTTCATGATACTGGCAATATATATTTATATATTGCCAGTATCGTGAACTGGTTGCAATACTTTAATCAGTGGACTGTAGACTGAATCACCATCATTACTTCCTTCAATGATTTATAGGGACTTAACATGTATTTAAAAGAAATCATCCAGAGTACAGCAAGAACCAGACCAGATATATTTTTAAATAATTTAATAATAATTTAAATAAGTTTCAGGATCAAATGTATGTTATGGTCACTTACATTACTACATTACATCATTATATTACTAGTACTGCTTTTTTAAAGTCTCTAAAGTACTGATTGAGTGTCCGAGGACATGTGTTTTGATAAAATCAACTCAATTTAGACTATTATTTCCTTAAGCACTGATATTATTTTGCTCATTAGTTATTAATTGTTGGTGAGGCTGATAGTTTTGAATGATGACATAATATCTGATGATGTGTAGCCGCTTAGTTTATAGATAGATTCATGTTTTGAGCATTCACCAGGTAAAATAGTTTTAGCCCAGTAGGTAGAGTGATGTTATTTCATTTTTTAGCTCTGGGCTTTAACTTTCTACAGAAACTACTCTTCCAAGTATGACAACATCACCTGCAAATGAGTGATACATAAATATACTGTATGTAGTTACCTTTTCAATGCAAATGTGTAATTCCTGGAAACAGCGCCCTCTTTGGCGTAATGACCATTTGTTGGCAGTGGTATAAAGTCACTAATGGTGGTGGTGATGGGGGGGGGGCTAAGTAGAGTGATGTCATGTATTTAAGTGTATGTTCAGCCATGTTTGAACTTGTCTTTACTTTTCTACAGAAATGCCTCATCCAAATATGGGAACATCATTTCCACAAGTGATAAAATCAAATCAGGACTTCCCACTCTCTACCAGCTGAAACCAAAGAAAGAGAAGATTGGAACTCTGACAAGAATGACTCTTGGTCAAAAAAATCCAAACAAGAATAACAAAACCATCTTACTTGTTGGTGAAACAGGAACAGGAAAATCTACTCTGATCAACGCTCTGGTCAACTACGCCATGGGAGTGAAGTGGCAGGATGATGTCTGGTTTCAGATCGTAGAACAAGACAAGGAGAGAAGTCAATCAGAAAGTCAGACATCAGAGGTGATCGTGTACCAGATCTTTGGTTTTGAAGATAAACCTCTGCCCTACTCTCTGACCATCATTGATACTCCTGGATACGGAGACATCAGGGGGGTCAAACAAGATGACATCATCAGTAAAAGATTATTAGAGTTGTTCTGCTCAGACGATGGAGTTCAAAAGATTAATGCAGTGGGTCTGGTGCTCAAAGGGAGTGAAAATCGACTGAGTGACCGTCAGAGGTACATCTTTGATTCAGTGATCTCTCTGTTTGGAAAAAACATAGAGAAGAACATTGTCGCTCTCATCTCACACTCAGATGGTGTGACAGCTGAAAATGTTCTGAAAACTCTTGCGGATGCAAACATTAAATGTGCCAAAGATGAAGAGAATGAGCCTGTTCATTTTATGTTCAACCTCCACCAGAGCAGAGAGAAAACAAAGAAAAATGAGGATGCGCTAAAAGCTGCATGGGTAATCACAATGAACCAGATGGGTGAATTTACTGATTTCTTGACTCAACAATCCTCTCAGGGCCTGATGACAACTATTGAAGTTATGAAATCCCAAACCAAACTGACAGCCTGCATCCACAACCTGCAGGAAAGAATCAAGGTGATTGATCTAAAACAGGCGGAAATCCAGCAGTCTCAGGAAGGTCTGAAGAAACCTGAAGAAGAGATGAAGAACAATGAGAACTTCACTGTAGAAGTTGATGAGCCCTACAAAGTTAAACAAAAAGTCAACAGAGAGAGGAGGTGGTGGGCATTTGGGTTAAATTATGGAGGAGCTGTCTGCTGTACTGTCTGTAAAGAGAACTGTCACTATCCTGGATGCACACTGGCCTGGTATCCAGAACACTGTGAGGTCATGAAAGATGGCCGCTGCACTGTATGTACCAGGAAGTGTCCTGCATCAGATCATGTGAAGGAAGAACAATGTACTTACTGTGAGGGTGAGTGTTCAGATAAAAGTCATGTCAAAACCACCTGGATCTATGCGACCAAGACAAGGAAAGTTCAGAAGACTCTAAAAGCTATGAAAGACAAGTATGAAAAGAGCAATGCAGAAAGTAAAGAAAAGTCAAGCCTTTTGGAACATTTAAAAAAAGAAATGGAAGCACTTCAGCAAGAAAAAGGTCAGTTGTTGGAAAAGTCCTTTCAGTATGTGGTCAAACTGGAGCAGATCGCCCTGAATGTAAATTCACTGTCCACTCATGTCCACATGGACTTCCTGATTGAGAAGATGAAGGAGAAAGGAGATGCAGAGAAGGAGAAAAAACTGCAAGAGATGAAAAGTCAAATGGATGAAGATAAAGGAATCAAGGCAGCGCTGCGCTACAAGTTTGGTCAACCAAGAGAAGCAGTTGGTATTGGTAAGAAGTAGTGATGAAGTAGATAAACAGAATCACAGCTGTGTAGAAAACAAGTTAGACACTGATTATCATATTAATTCCCTTATTAAATATCAAATGTGTAATTCCTGCAAAAAGCTCCCTCTGTGGCGTAATGACTGTTTCTGTTTGTTCTTGTAGTTTCATGTTTAACCAGCATAAATTACTACAGATTAGACAGTTCTGGTTTTAAATGCAGTTTAATGTTGGAATCAGATCCCTAATAAATTTATCATTCTTAAGTTTTCTTTTTGTAAATTTAATGTTTTAATACTTTTCTAACGTGCTGTTCAGTCGATTGTGATTTATTTTGATTTTAGTGTGATGCTGACAGAAGTAAACTGGTGGTGGGACCGTAACACATCACTGATATTAATAAATATCCATATAAAGATGTTAAACATGATGTTTCCTCATCTTGTTAATCAATTTGTGCAGATGAGGTTAAAGAACTGAACTCAGACAGAAATATTCTGCTCAACTTTCACACTTCAGCCATGAAATCTAATGGACTTTCATTTGATGCATATTAGAATCAATATATGTAATTATATATTATATACCCTGGTGTATTCATGCTTAACGACTAGTTATAATATTTCAGAAGACACATTTTGAGTAATTAAATATATTGACAGTAAATATATATTTGAAGAAGAGGGTAGTGTGAGTGAGGACTGGTAGCTGGAGAGGTACCAGTCATCCTCCTGGAAACTACTGTTCGGTGTGCTGTGCATGTTAATCCATATCAATGCATGTATAAATGTTTCTCTTTGTGTAACTGAAGCTACAAAACAAGTTTAAAATAAGATATTTTTTCAAGAAGACTAATAACTTCTTCATTATATTCTGGTGCTCCTGGAATAATATCTTGATTGATGCAGTTTTCTGTGAATCATTAATAAAATGTCTACTTGATGAAACCAGTTTTCTCAAAGTGTCTTCACTGATCATCAGCAGCTGTTTGAGTCTGTTGAACTTTCTGCTCAACTTCCTTCAATAAACATGTATTTATCTTGTTTATGTAAATATCATCAGCAGCTTTTTGAGTTTCTTTCTTTCTTTAAGAAACATCTATTTCTCTTTGTCATGACATTTTATTTTATATATTATATATATTCACATACATACAGTATACACTTGAAGTTATAGTTCTGAATATGTTGATGTGTTGAATCATTGAATGTGAATCAGTCTAATAAAGTTGAGGTCAAACACAATAAAACTTCTGATGTTTAGTATTTGATATCAAACATTGTTGGATATAAAATAATTGGAGGACGTAGAGACAGAAACTCACCACCTTTTGGTAATGTTTCCTTTCATGTTCCGAAAACACTCATATTATTATTATTATTATTATTATTATTATTATAAATACAGAAGATAATCAGTTTGGATTCTGATAACTGACAATGTAAACAAAGTTTATTATCCAATCAGAAAACCCTCATTATTATTATTATAAATACAGAAGATAATCAGTTTGGAGTCTGATAACTGATATGAAACAAAGTTTATTATCCAATCAGAAAACACTCATATTATTATTATTATTATTATTATTATTATTATTATTATTATTATTATTATTATTATTATTAATACAGAAGATAATCAGTTTGGAGTCTGATAACTGACGATGTAAACAAAGTTTATTATCCAATCAGAAAACACTCATATTTATTATTATTATTATTATTATTATTATTATTATTATTATTATTATTATTATTGGGGTCCGTTTCAGGTAGGAGGTTCAACAAACTCTGACTCTGACCTCTGAGTTAATTTATCCTGAGATGGAAACTCTGAGTTTTCAGTTTCACAACAGCTGATTCGAGTTGGTTCAATCAACTCGGAGTAGGTTGACTCAGGGTTACGCGCGTGCACCAAAGACAGCATGAATGGAGCCATGATACTACGATTCACCATGGCAACAACCACAAACAAACGGATCGGTGGACATACTCATGCGCACATACAGCGAGTTTGAACATGTATTTCATTAAAAAAGCAACACAGCGGCTGCTGCAAAAGAGAGAAATTGTGTGGGAGAAAATTGCTGCTAGAGTAAATGCGTATATTCCAATGTAATGTATATCATATTTAATCATAAGTATAGCTAATATTACTGAAAATCTATTTCATTTAGGTGCAAAACTGCGGGCAAAAATGTCCTAGGTCTACTAATCCCATTCTGAGGCTGCAGCACCATCATTAACAGAATTACAATCCATAATCTTTCATTTCAAAGGGTTTACATCATTCACCTGCAATACTGAGGAGCTCCTTTTTAATGTCTCTGACTGGTCTGTGTCCAGGGAACACTACACATGTTTAAACTCTTTACTTTCACTGACCCGTATACGGGACACTCACGCTCAGTGGACGCTGCTTAAACTTTGTTATAAATTTGACGCATTAAATCTTCTAAATATATGGTCATGCAGCACATCGGTTGAAAGCTTAGACTGTCAGGATTTAATTAAGCCCAAACACAAAGCATAAGATGATTTATAGCAGTTATACAATGTTTCAGAGCGATCTCTTCTGACAGGGCTTTGTTAAAATGTTCCGCATCACCAATGTTGTAAAGAAAACTGTAATACAACACAAATAATGTGCTGGGATGTAGAGCATGTCCACGATGGGTGACGTTAGTGATATGAGGATGATAAGGTTATGTAGCTTACATAACTGATAGACTGGGAAGAAAAACCATACCGCTCAAATAGGACGTTATCTGGAAATTAAAATGCGTCAATATCTTCCGACATATGTTTAACTCCCTGCCATACAGCGTCTTCATCAACGGGATCGTGGATAAAAGGAAATGTCATGTTTTGAGAACAAACAATGTTTTAAAGTCTGCCTAACAGTTAATAAACCAACAATGTTTTTTTGTTCATGCCAATATAACAAACTGGTCTGAAATGCTCCTGATCCAGACTGAATGAATGAATGAATGAATGAATGAATGAATGAATGAATGAATGAGGAAATGAAGAGCACTGTGTCAGAGGGAGGAGCGTTAATTCTCTTCATACATCCATGGGGAGGAGTCTGAGAGAAACTCGAGGTTTCTTGAAGAAAACCTGCTCCCGACCAGGTTAGGTTCACAGCTTCAGTTACCATAGTAACTGACTCTGAGGTTAAGTTACCGTAGTAACTGACTCTGAGGTTAAGTTACCATAGTAACTGACTCTGAGGTTAAGTTACATCTCTTTCTGAAACAGAAAACCCAGTTTCCCTCATCTCAGGCTTAACAAACTCAGAGTTTCCACTAAACCTCCTACCTGAAACAACAGACCCCAGAAGATAATCAGTTTGGAGTCTGATAACTGAAGATATGAAACAAAGTTTATTATCCAATCAGAAAACACTCATATTATTAATTATTATTATTATTATTATTATTATTATTATTATTATTATTATTATTATTATTATTATTATTATTATTATAAATAGAGAAGATAATCAGTTTGGAGTCTGATAACTGACCATGTGTCATGATTGGCGCGAAGGCAGGCAAGGTTTTGGACCCAAATGCAGTTCAAGATATTTATTAGTGACTGGAACAAACTTACTCAAAACAAGTAATCCACACAGCCAGGGAATAAACGAACAGGTATCACCAAGAAAACAGAACGCACAGCAACAGAATACAATGATTCGACACAGGACAAGGGAAACACAAAGACTAAATACAGAGGATAACAAGTAAACAAGAGGCAGGTGACAGAAGGGCTGGGAAACAGGTGGAAAACATCAAGCAATCACAAGAGCGGGAAAAACCAAAAGACAGGAAGTAAAACCAGACAAGACTAGGGAGAAAAACCAGACTTCGAAATAAAACAGGAAACAAAACATAAACAGAACAGGGAACAGAACTATACGCAGGTCACTGGATAAAAGAAACATGACAGGAAACACACAGAAACAACAGGCAACAGAAACAGAACAAAATACAAAGCAAAACACAGACCATAACACAATGTAAACAAAGTTTGTTAACCAATCAGAAAACACTCATATTATTATTATTATTATTATTAATACAGAAGATAATCAGTTTGGAGTCTGATAACTGACGATGTAAACAAAGTTTATTATCCAATCAGAAAGAGGATGTGAACATCTTTTATTTGGTGACTCCTTTTGTCTCAGTGAGTTTCTCTCTTTCTATTTAGTATTTTATTGCTTGTTATGCTGATTATGGTTTATTGTTTTAAACTGGGCTGTTATTAAAAAGTGTCCTAAAATCAATAAAGTTTTCTTCATTTGAAGGAGAAGATGAAGCAGCAGTGATGTTTCCTTTTGACCAGCAGCTGGTGAAAGAAACTAGGCTAAGTGGAGCTGAAACAGCCACTGGAGCTGGAAATGATCCATCGGTTATAGTTTACATAGTTTAATAACATGGAAATATCATCACTGTCACATATCAATCTAAGCATGCTCATATCATCTACCTCATAAAGAAACCACTTACATTAATCATCCCATATTTATTCAGACAGCCTTTGCACTCGGCACTATTGTCTAACTCTTAACATGGTCCATTGTTGTTGTTGGTTAATATATAGAGTTATATTTATATCTTTATATTGTTAATATATATAGTATTGTCTAACTCGCGGGAGTATGGGGTGAGGGGGTCCCTTCTCAGGGCCATCCAATCTCTGTATGACCAAAGCGAGAGCTGTGTCCGGGTTCTCGGCAGTAAGTCAGACACGTTCCAGGTGAGGGTTGGCCTCCGCCAGGGCTGCGCTTTGTCACCAATCCTGTTCGTAGTTTTTATGGACAGGATATCGAGGCGTAGTCGTGGTAGTGAGGGGTTGCAGTTCGGTGGGCTGGGGATCTCATCGCTGCTCTTTGCAGACAATGTGGTCCTGATGGCATCATCGGCCTGTGACCTTCAGCACTCACTGGATCGGTTTGCAGCCGAGTGTGAAGCGGCTGGGAAGAGGATCAGCACCTCTAAATCTGAGGCCATGGTTCTCAGCAGGAAACCGATGGAGTGCCTTCTCCAGGTAGGGAATGAGTCCTTACCCCAAGTGAAGGAGTTTAAGTACCTTGGGGTCTTGTTCGCGAGTGAGGGGACAATGGAGCTGGAGATTGGTCGGAGAATCGGCGCAGCGTGGGCGGTATTACATTCAGTTTATCACACCGTTGTGACGAAAAGAGAGCTGAGCCAGAAGGCAAAGCTCTCGATCTACCGGTCAGTTTTCGTTCCTACCCTCACCTATGGTCATGAAGGTTGGGTCATGACCGAAAGAACAAGATCCAGGGTACAAGCGGCCGAAATGGGTTTCCTCAGGAGGGTGGCTGGCGTCTCCCTTAGAGATAGGGTGAGAAGCTCAGTCATCCGTGAGGAGCTCGGAGTAGAGCCGCTGCTCCTTCACGTCGAAAGAAGCCAGTTGAGGTGGTTTGGGCATCTGGTAAGGATGCCCCCTGGGCGCCTCCCTAAGGAGGTGTTCCAGGCACGTCCAGCTGGGAGGAGGCCTCGGGGACGACCCAGGACTAGGTGGAGGGATTATATCTCCAACCTGGCCTGGGAACGCCTCGGGATCCCCCAGTCAGAGCTGGTTAATGTGGCTCGGGAAAGGGAGGTTTGGGGTCCCCTGCTGGAGCTGCTCCCCCTGCGACCCGACCACGGATAAGCGGACGACGATGGATGGATGGATGGTATTGTCTAACTCTTGACCCATGTGTTGTCTTTGGGTCAACTTTGACTCGTTTTCTAAATATCTAAATCATTTTAGCGCGGATGTATACAGCCTACTGACTGTAAAACAGTTAATTACGACTAGGGTTGGGTACCGAAACTCGGTGCCAATAAGTCCCCGGTTCCGATGTATACGATAGTAACGAGACTGAATAAGGATGAACATTTCGGTGCCTTATTTCGGTACCTGACTTTACACTACATTCGACAGCAGGTAATGTTAGCCTACCTTTAGCTAGCAGCGTGATTAAACACTGTTGACATGCCGACAGGTCACATTAACCAGTGTAAAGTGTGACTGTATAGCAACAGTCTGCTCTGCAGCGCAGCAGCTGCCGACGTCGGAAACACACAGACGGTGCATTCACTGAAACTGGTAACCTACAGCCTCGCGGTGCATTCAAAGTTATTGTAAAATACCTTTTTCCCATCTGGTTGTTGTTTTTGTCGTTCAACAGCAATTTACTGGTGAAATAAGTTATTGTGTATTATAAGTTATAGTTATTACATTACTATTAAATCATTTAATTTTTTTTTTTAACCATATGGCCTTAGTAGTAAACAATGTGTTCTTAAATGTCACCGACTGTTGTTTAGTAGGCCTATCCTTCTTGTTTCTTCTTTTTTTAAAACTTTCTTAAAAAGTATCGGTTCAGGCACCGTTTAGGCACCGGCACCGTTTTAAAAGTACCGATTTAGCACCGGTATCGGAAAAAACCCAAACAATACCCAACCCTAATCACGACCTCTTATGTAGGCCTACAGTTCATAATGTTTAACTGAATAAACAGTCAGTAACAGTGTTTCCCACAGAGACTGCACTTGCGTTTATTCATTTTGTTTAAACGCTATTTAAAACATGCAGCGTATTCGTTCAGCAGCATATTTCCTTCCCTGCTCTCCTCCGTCTCTCTGTCACTTGCGTCTGCCAGTGTGTTAATGTGTGTGGCAGAATTCATATGAGCCATTTTAATCTAGATTAATCTAGATTAATGCCAAGATTACAGTGAGATTAATCTAGATTAAAAAAATGTATCTATGCCCACCACTAATATATATATATATATATATATATATATATATATATATATATATATATATATATATATATATATATATATATATAGAGAGAGAGAGAGAGAGAGAGAGAGAGAGACTGTGTTTATCCTTCCTTTATATATTATAATATTAGTCTAAATTATTCATAATTTTCTGCTTTTTGAAAATCAAGAATCAGGTACTTTATTCAGGTACTTTAGTGAGATTTATTGACCATGAATTCCAAAAATAAGTGTAAAACTTGGTAAGAAGTTTGTTAGTGGCGTTTATACGTGGTAGTGATAAAAAGCGTTAAACGTCAAAGAAAACACCAAAACATTGAAAAAAACACCAATAGTGATGGAAAAAAGAGAGAGAAACGTGATAAAAAGTGTTGATTTCCAGTGTTGACCAGGAGGACCGGCCTGCACGGTGGAATGGATGGAATGGGTTTTCTGTTTCAGAAAGAGAGGTAACTTAACCTCAGAGTCAGTTACTATGGTAACTTAACCTCAGAGTCTGATACTATGGTAACTTAACCTCAGAGTCAGTTACTATGGTAACTGAGCCTATGAACCTAACCTGGTCGAGAGCAGGTTTTCTTCAAGAAACCTCGAGTTTCTCTCAGACTCCTCCCCATGGATGGATGAAGAGAATTAACGCTCCTCCCTCTGACACAGAGCTCTTCATTTCCTCATTCATTCAGTCATTCATTCATTCATTCATTCATTCATTCAGTCAGTCTGTATCGGGCGCATTTTAGTGCAGTTTATCTGCATGAATAAAATAGGATCGCTTCATTAAATCAGTTAGGTAACGTTTTCCACAAAACATGGAATGTCCTTTTGTCGAGGATCCCGTTGATGAAGAAGCTGTATTACTCCACAGGGAGTTAAACATTCGTCAGGAGATGATATTGCGGCCCCGACTAGATGTATTTTCATTTCCAGATAACTACCAATTTGAGCGGTATCGTTTTTCTTCACAGTCTATCAGATATGTGCATAACCTTATCCGTCCTCATATCACTAACATCACGCATCATGGACATGCTCTTACATCCGAGCAGATTCTGTGTGTCGCATTCATAGCAGTTGAATTAAAAGATTCAAGGAATGAGGAGGAATTTCAGTGCGTAAAGAACAAGGGCGCAAGCCTAAGCTGAACAACCGTGATCTCCGATCTCTCAGGTGGCACTGCATCAAGAATCGTCATTCATCTATAAGCGATATCACCACATGGGCTCAAGACTACTTTTGCAAACCTTTGTCAAGTACCACAATATGTAGTTACAGCCACAAATGCCAGTTAAAACTGTACTGTGCCAAAAGGAAGCCCTATGTTAACACTGTCCAGAAGCGCCGTCGACTTCTCTGGGCTCGGAGGCATCTGGGATGAACCATCACACAGTGGAAACGTGTACTGTGGTCAGATGAGTCAGTATTTCAGGTATTTTTTGGGAGAAATGGACGCCGTGTGCTCCGGACCAAAGAAGAAAAGGATCATCCAGACTGTTACCAGCAACAAGTCCAAAAGCCAGGGTCTGTCATGGTATGGGGTTGTGTCAGTGCCCTTGGCAAAGGTAACTTGCACTTCTGTGATGGCACCATTAATGCTGAAAAGTACATAGAGATTTTGGAGCACAATATGCTGCCTTCAAGAAGACATCTTTTCCAGGGACGTCCATGCATATTTCAACAAGATAATGCAAAACCACATTCTGCACACATTACAAAGTCCTGGCTGCGGAGGAAGAGGATACGGGTACTTGACTGGCCTGCCTGCAGTCCCGACCTGTCTCCAATAGAGAATGAAGGCCCCGTACTGTTGCCCACCTTAAGACTTCTTTGCAGCAAGAATGGGACAAAATTACACCTGAAACACTTCATCACTTGGTGTCTTCAGTCCCTAAACGTCTTTTAAGTGTTGTGAAAAGGAATGGCAACATTACAAAGTGGTAAATGCTTTACTGTTCACACTTTTTTTGAAATGTGTTGCAAGAACCAAAATAGGAATTTTGTTTTTTTTAAACAAAACCAATAAAAATCATGAGGAACACATTAAATTATGTGCTGTTGTATTGTCTGCAATGAAATACAAGTCAAAGTACATTTAGAAATCACTACTTTCTTTTTTTATTTGTGTTTTCCATACTGACCCAACTTTTTCTGATTTGGGGTTGTATATTTGTGATTAAATATGAGCATATGCGTGTATTTCAGGCCTGTGTGTAGTGTGTGTTTTACCAAACAATGTGAAAAATGTAATTTCCCAGCTGAGAATTAATGAAAAGTATCAATTAAAATGATTGTGTAAATAGAATATTAAATGAAAACACTATATTGGAACTTACGCGTTGACCCGAGCAGCAATGTTCTCCCACGCCGTTTCTCTCTCTCTTGCTGCAGCAGCTGTGTTGCTCTTTTTGCGAAATACAGGCTCATACTCGCTGTACGCCTGCATGAGTATTTCCAATTCAAGAGGCGTAAAGTATGCCGACCTTGTGGTAGCGTTTTTTGCCATGGTGAATCGTAGTATCATGGCTCCATTCATGCTGTCTTTGGTGCACGCGCGTAACTCTGAGTCAACCTACTCCGAGTTGATTGAACCAACTCGAATCAGCCGTTATGAAACTGAAAACTCTGAGTTTCCATCTCAGGATAAATCAACTCAGAGGTCAGGCTCAGACTCAGAGTTTGTTGAACCTCCTACCTTAAACGGACCCCAGAGGCCTGTACTACGAATCCAGATCAACATGTCCTGGATCTCTTTCAGTTACCCGGCTTCAGTAACCCTAACAATTGCGGTCCTGCATAAGCTGTGTCATGAAGGCGGTTATCAACTAGTTCAGTCGGCCCAGGGTTTCCCAATCTAGAGACGCACGTTCACATAAAAGAGGCGGGGGTTGCACTTTGTGACCAATCGCAAACATCTACCAGAGCCACATATTTTACATAAGAAGAGCAAACTATAATTCCACATACATATGAAGAACATGGACACGCTTTACAAGCAAAAAGCAGTCCAGTCGCTGCTTCCTACTACAAGAAGGAAGGCTGGTAAAAACACAGACGCTGTAAACGTGTAAATTACAACTCTTATTAATATAACTCCATATGTCAGGACCAAGATCTGACCATAATTACACCTGTCCTTTATATTAACTGCCGTTGCTTTGTCTGTTATTTCAGTTGTAACCCTGGCAGTGGGAAGCCATCATGGGAGGAAATAAAAAATATAAAAACATAATTCAAACCGATGCGTCGCCATGGCAACACACGGCTCAAGAAGTTTACAAAGATAGGCCTACGCAATTCCCTCCACTGAAAATCCATCAGGGAATATTAACGGGGTTGTCGATCTCTAAATGTTTTAACTTTTAAGAGAGCACCTCTCTCTCTCTCTCTCTCTCTCCTCACTGAACTCCACCCATTCAGTCATTGGATCTTCTAAGAACGGTGACGCCATTATCAGTTCAGTATTGATCGGTCAGTGGGCGGTGCATTACACTGGTTGATCTCTGATCTCCAACATAACCTGCTCCCAACCAGGTTAGGTGTTCAGCATGAGTTACCATGGCGATTGAACCCGGTATCAACTAATCCACCGTCGTGGTACAGAATACCCTCGGTTTAACCTGAAGTTACATCGTTAACGCTGAATCTTGCTTCGTGGTACAGGGCCCTGACTGACGTAGTTAAATGTTGGTCTGTCTGTGTTCATCTGAGCTGTGTGTCTGTTTCTGTGTGTAGGTTACATTGACAGCAACCAAAAACCAGAGTCAGATTTCTTCTTGGTCATCATACTGTAAAAAGTAGTTAACCCTCCCGTTGTCATCGGGTCAAATTTGACTAATTTTCAAAAAGTCTTACCTTTGTGTTGTCTGTCAAAGTTGTTTTTGATAGACATGAAAATGTTTCTGTTTTCTGCCTTCTGTTTTTTTTGTCAACTATAACTGTCAGGAAAACTACAAGAAATTTGCATAATTTATTCTTTTGCATCTGAGTGCAGAAAAACAAGTATCTGTTTTTCACAGTTCTTCATCACTTGAGGACTTCTTCATCAGCTGAGGTAGGAACACACACACATGCACACACGCGCATACACACACAGACACACACACAGAGAGACACACGCACAGAGACACACACACATACACACACACACACACACACACAGCCACATAGACACACACTCACACACACAGACACACACACATACACACACACACACACACAGCCACATAGACACACACTCACACACACAGACACACACACATACACACACACACACACACACACAGCCACATAGACACACACTCACACACACAGACACACACACACACACACACACAGACACACACACACAGACACACACACATACACACACACACACACACACACAGCCACATAGACACACACTCACACACACAGACACACAGACACACACACACAGACACACACACACACAGACACACAGACAGAGAGACACCACTTCATACTCCAGCAGATCAATAAAACTGGATGATCACACTCAGCTAACAGGCTACGATAGCTTCCTCCATGTTGGACTCTCTGGCTCTTTAGCCAATCAAATGTCAGATCTGTTGGGACGGGTTGTTATTGGTCGATGGCTCACAAAGTTTAACTGCAGCCAAATGTAACGGAGTGATTTATGAATTGATTTTAAATGAATGGCTGTATATTTTTACTCTACACCTGTCTGTGTGGTGGGTGTTACAGGGTAAATGAAGGTGCTAATCTTAATTAATTTCAGAGTTTGACAGGTCATATTTGGGCTGTTTCTAACCTACAAACATGAATTTAAAGCCTCTATGAAATAACTTCAGTGTCTCAGTCCAACAGTGAGAGAGATTAAATATTAAACCAACAGTCAAACATATCAAATATCAGTTTTTATTGTGTCAGATACTGAAAACAGAACATGTCACTCCACTGAAATACAGCTTTTAATTCTGAAACTAAACTCAGTTACATGATTCCAGTTGTTGATCTACAGCTGATGTTTCTGTGTGAACGAGGCCTGCAGCTTCATCTTGCAGCCTCTATCAGTATTATATAATATAATATAAGTTAAATATTAAGTAGTCAATGTGAGCACAACTGTTCTGATATGTTCTGGCTGTGCAAAGATCAGAGTTGTAAAATATGAAATCACAGATCATATACAGTATAAATGTAGATACGCCATTGTCCGCTGCTGGTCGTTGGAGCCATTTTGTGCCGAGCATTGCTCTCCTCCTTGTGCATGTGTGTTTATAAAGGTAGGAGGTTTATCCACATGTAAAATCATCATTTCACGCTGAATTTCCAACTGTTTTTCAAGCCGTTTGCTTTGCTACAAATGCCAGACATGTATTTGGGATACTTGGTTACATTAAAATTGAGTTTTCAAACCAGAATACCTCATCAGGTATTAACATTAATATAATTGAAACAGGTGAGTTCTATAACCAGTTGTCATGAAGGGAGACATTAGCTTTAGAGACCCAAGACGTTTTCTGTACCAGGCTGGAAACATGTTGATTTCTGCTGTATGATTTCTTTAACACGGGGGGCTGTGGGGAATGACTCGAGGAACTGCAGTTCTATTAAACACATGACAAACATTTTCAGTATCTTAATAATAATAATAATAAAAATAATGATACATTTTATTTGGAGGCGCCTTTCAAACCAAAACCTAAAAAACCTCATTAGATAAAAACATAATAAATCAGCAAGACAGGCGATGACAAGACAAGACACGACATAAAATGAGAACAATTTGATCATAATTTTAAAAGAAATTGGTAGTGAAAAGTGAATCAGTCCATTTAATAAAGTATAAGTTATAGTGAGTAAACCAGTTTAAACAGGTGGGGGTTGAGGTGGTATTTGAATGATGTTATGGTGTCAGACTGATGGATGTGTAGGGTTAGGGTAGTTAGGGTAGTTCAGGGGTTGGGTATGTATGCTACTCTGCTACATTTCAGAGAGAAATATTGTACTTTATTCTACTTCGTTTAAGAATGCTTGATTCTGATTGGCTGGGAGGAGGGCATTAACCCGGCATATTGCCCACTGACTGACTGAGCACAGCGTCATCAATAGTAACTCAATACGGTGTTGTATTTTTCACAGACATTTCAAACATGAGGTCCATTGTAAAAATAAACCTTGTTTAAAAAAGTTTCTAAAATGTGTCGGAAATCTCTCGGAGGGTCGGTCTTTATTTGTTCAGTGAATGCAGGCAAAAGTACCAAAAAGTAGCAGGCAGGAATCGTCGTCAGGAAACAGGCAAAGGTCGATATAACACTAGCAAGGCAACACTGGGATAAACGCTGGAGAGAATGACTAAAGTACAACTACAATCTGGCACAGGTAAGTGGGACTGGTGAGTATTTAAGCACTGGGGCTGGGGAAGCTGAAAACAAACAGGTGAAAATAATTAGGGGGGGATGGCAATCACACAGGCGGGAAGGCAGACAAAGGGAGGAAGACAAGTGACCTGAAATGAGAATGGTTGATGAGTTTTCAAAATAAAACAGGAAGTGAAAAAGACAAACAAAATAACAAAATAAAAGCAGTAACATGACACCGACAATATAACGGCTACAAGTCCAGTTTCTCTTCTTTCTCTGCACTTTTTCTCATTCATCATTTTTGTTACATTTTGTTTGAATGTTGTTAACTTAGTTTTTGGGGATTTTTGATGTCAACCTGACTTTGACTAGACTTCTAACCTTTTATATGTTGAACTCTTGTTCTTTACTTTATTGTTCTTTATCTTTCTCTGTAGAGTTTTATAGTGTAGAGTTTTATAGACGTTTTATAGACGCTGCTGCAGTCTGATTGGTTGTTCTGGTCATGTGATTTCAGAGAAATAACTCAGGTAGACGGATGCTGATCAGACAGACTGGGAGGACGTGAGGAGGTGAAGACTGAGAGAGGACGTGAGGAGGTGAAGACTGAGAGAGGACGTGAGGAGGTGAAGACTGAGAGCTGCTGTACCTGATTCATCAACAAACAGGTAAGAACCTGTAAACCTCTTGATGAAGATGTGATGTCATCAGAAGACTAAATATATATTCAGTGATGTGATGATGTAACAATCAGCTGATCTTAGATGTTCAGGATTTGTTCACGTTGACCCAACACAGTTTCTGAAGAAGAGGCTGGAAACTCTCCACATATCACAAACACTATATTAGTTTATGAAGGATTAGATATGAACCGTGTTAAGGCCCTGATTAGTGCTAGTTTGCCACCAGAGGTCCAGTAAAACTCAGGACGAGAAGCAATCAACTTTTAAAATGCTTGTTTTCTGAATGGAGTTTGGATGGATCAGGAGACTCTCAACGCTGAAGGGTTTCATGATACAGCATCTTGCAAATTTCTTGCTTGAATAAAATGTTTAAACTTGTGTAATTTGCGTCTTTGAAATTACTTTGTGTGTATTTTCCATGTGCCAAAAATTGGCTTTGCGTTTTGCTTTAACTGTTCACAGTGACTCCTCATGATTTATAATAACATCAACTGGAGCCAACCCAACAGTTAGTGAAACAGAGGCTGGGAGAGCTCCAGATGTCAGATTATATATTAGTTTTCAGAACATCATACATGAACCATGTTTCATATTTAAGACTGTTTAAGACAAATGTTACCTGTACTCTCTCTGTATGAACCAGGATCTCAGGGACTACTCAGGGATCAGGTCTGATAAAGGTCATAAACATGAATTATTTACAGCATCAATAACATAATTCAGTCTCAGTCCAAGAGTCCAACTGTGAGTGAGATTTAATATCAAACCAGAGTCCAACTTATCAAATATCATAAAGTATTATTGTTCAATATAAAACTTTAAATAAAAGGTCACCTTCACACCTGTCGTGCCTCTCTCCTAGAAGGATTACAAATAAAAACTAGAACATAATAAATAGAAATGCCCCGGTGTCACAATACAAAAATCTATCCCAACGTTAAAATACATTTTATCTTTAAAAGGACAAAACATTTAAAATGTCTAAAACACACACACGCACGCACACACCAGCACCACAAATGATGTGATTGGCTGATTCGCCTGTCAACTAATCTATTTTATGCATAACATGTTAAATATGACATTTAAAATGCTAACATATAAGACCTGAGGTTTTCAGCATCAATAAAATAATTCTCAGTCCAGGAGTCCAAAGTTAAATATTAAACATATTGAATATCAGATCAGTATTATTGTTCATGTTGGCTGAGGTTAGTTTACTCTGCTGCTCTAACTCAGTTTTCTTTAAATCTGAAAGGAATAGTGAGTTTTTAAGAGTGAGTGAGTGAGTATTCTGATGTGTGTCTCTTCTTGTCTCCAGAACCTTTCTGATCACATCAGCACAGTTTGATTTAAAGTCAGCTTCTTCATCACTCTGAAGAGGAGATCTCAACACTTCAGGAGGAACAAGAGACCTGAAGATGGGGGGTTCAGAGTCAAGACCGAGAAGAAGAGGGAGCAGAGACATACCTCCTGATCTCAGAGAAGCAGATCAAGACAGAGGAGAAAAAATTGTTGTAGGAGTGGCAGTAGTAGTAGGAATAGGATTGGCGGTCCTTGGAGCTCCTAAAACTGTAGTAGTAGTAGGAGCGTTAGCAGCAGGAGGAGCTATAGCAGGACTGTTTTCAGGAAGAAGATGAGCTGTGGTTTAAATGCAATAAAAACAATGAAAGAGAACAGAAGTATAAATTAAGTACAAGAGCGGGGGAAAGACTTCATGGAGATTGTTGAAAGGCTGAAGAACAACCTGGAAGAAATAAAAAGGACGTATGAGAAGTTAGAGCAAAGATCAGCTGAACTTCAGGCTGGAATCACTTTGACAGACATGGAGGAGTTACAGAGGATTATTAGACAAGTTTCTGAATTGGGAAGAAGTATTGTCTGCTATGAAGAAAGTCTTCAGATTCACAGCGACCCCTGAAGAGGACAGAAAGTTAACAGACTCCATCATCCGCTGTCAGAAAGTCATCGATGACTTGAAGAAGATGAAGAACTCAAAGACTTCAGACAACAGTGAACAGACATGCTGCAGTGTGAAGAAAAGGATTGTTTAATTATGTTATAATTATTTCTCACTAAATCTGCAGTTTTGACACATTTGGACACAGATGATCCTCTGATCTGTTTAACTGAACAAACTCCTCCGTGTTATTACAGTTTTTGTCTATTGTTTACACACTATTTGCAGAATTTGTCTCATGATGTCAGAACTCTACACACAAACCAATCAGACAGACTGCAGCTCTGGGAGATCAACAACTCACATCTATGCCAAAATGAAACACTGCAATCACAACTTAACACTCCTTTCTAAACCAACAAAACCAAGAATAGAATACACACAACCAAACACACAACCATACACACAACCATACACACAACCAAACACACAACCAAACACACAACCATACACACAACCATACACACAATCACCATCTGGATTCCTCTTTCATATCCGCAGCAACACGCTGATGGCTTCATAGAAAACACTGCCGTCTTTGTGTTTCTGTTGTTATTGTCATTTTCTCAGACTCAGTCTTCTGGAAAACTCAAAAGGAGAATTTCTGCAGTAATCAAACAAGAGTTTTTACTAAAAACAAAACATTCTTACAGAAATAAAGAAAAATAGAATCAAATTTAGCAACAAAAATAAAAAACAAACAATTACTGGATAAATTGCTTTTGGGGAAAAAACTGTGTGTGTGTGTGTGCGTGTGTGTGTGCGTGTGTGTGTGTGTGTGTGTGTGTGTGTGTGTGTGTGTGTGTGTGTGTGTGTGTGTGTGTGTGTGTGTGTGTGTGTGGGGTGGGGTCTCTTTGTCCTCCTCTTCCTCTTCCTCTCATTGCCTCCATGCTTCCAGAGCTCTCTAACTGGCTGACCTGAGGCCTGTTTGTAATGCTAAGGCTCAGACGATTGGTGCTCTGTTTTCTGTCCAGGTGTTTCCAGGTGTGTACGTCAGTGTCTACAATTACCAGATGACTTTAGCATGTTGAACAGAGTGTTTTCCCCCAATGACAATAGGATATTTAGTTTTTGAAGAAAGTGTCTAATGTAAGAAAACGTGTGTAGTGTTTCGCAATAAGTGTGTTACAGAATTACAAACAAAGTGAGTTGATCATGTGTTTAAGCTATGTGTCAGGTACTGGTGAGGCTTCAGGGAAGGGAGGTGAGGCTTGGACCCAAATGCAGAGTTTCAGAATTTATTAACAAAAAAAAGCACAACAAAAAGTGTCCAGAGGCCTCATGTATAAACGTTGTGTACGCACGAAAAGCTTGTGTAAAAAAAACTTGACGTGAGAATGTGCGGGCCGTCTGCAAAGTCTTGTCTGGCTCTGTAACGTGTTGGATTCTAAGTTAAAAGTGCTGAAAATCACCAAACATTACAAAATAAAGTTTCCACTTAACTTACTGGCGTATGTCTGTGACGTCTATGAAAAAACATATTTATATCCGCTGATACTCCATAAAAGTTTGATCATTTATGTGGCTAATGTAAGAAATAAATTGTGTATTTCTTTATTTTCCTAATATCTGAAAACTGTGTACAGCAAGGTTTTCTTTTTTATCCTGTTCATTTTGAGTGTATTTGCACTTCATTTTGATATGAATCTGTGAAAAAAAATCTTCCCAGCCCTTTGTCACATGACCAATCAATGTTTACATGATGGATATACAGTTTGTTACAAATAAAAACAAGTTAAATGAATAATGATCATGATAAATTTCATTTAGCAGAATAACATTGTGTTGTTCTATCCAATCCAATATTTCCTTTATTTCTAAGCAGATTTTCTAGAGGTTATTCTGATAAAATCTTCATAAACTGTCCAAGAATTCACCTTCAGAACTGCCTTCATTCTTTGTGTCATTGATTCAACAAGGTGCTGGAAGAATTCTTTAGAAATGTTGGCCCATATTGATAGGATAGCACCCCCCACACCATTACACCATTCTGCTGGTGTGGCCCATCCTGCCTCAAGGTTGTTCATGTTGTGGCTTCACAAATGCTTTGCTGCTTACCTCGGTTGTAACGAGTGGTTATATGAGTCAAAGTTGATCTTCTATCAGCTGGAATCACTTGACCTCTAGCATCAACAAGGCATTTTGGCCCCCCAGGACTGCAGCATACTGGATGTTTTTCCTTTTTCAGACCATTCTTTGTAAACCCTGGAGATGGTTGTGTGTGAGAATCTCAGTAACTGAGCAGATTGTGAACTACTCAGACCAGCCCGTCTGGTACCAACAACCATGCCACGCTCAGAGTTGCTTAGATCACCTTTCTGTCCCATTCTGACATTCAGTTTGGAGTTCAGGAGATTGTCTAGACCTGGACCACACCCCTAAATGCATTGAAGCAGCCGCCATGTGATTGGTTGATTAGATAATTGCTTTAACGAGAAATTTAACAGGTGTTCCTAATAATCCTTTAGGGGAGTGTATATGTCCAATAGGAGCTTGAATGTTAATGAGATTGTCCTCATCACCAGTGGGAGGCAGCAGTGATCTATCAGGGCCTAGTCTGCCAGAAAGAAGAGAAAAAGGACAGGTGTGCTTTCCAGACCAGGTACGAGGGTCTGACTGTTGGCTGAGCACGTGGCAGATCAAGGTAACAAGGTGAGTCAGCAGTTTGGTGGTGTTGGGATTGAGATTGAGTGATGTCATGATGTCTGTAGGAGCCATTTTGGTTCATGTTTGTGTTTGTTTTTTAATCTCCCGCCTCTCGGGGCAGTAGTTGGCTGTTGGCAGGTAAAGAATGTGTTCTGTCTGAGTCCAGGGGTCCGTTTCAGGTAGGAGGTTCAACAAACTCTGAGTCTGAGCCTGATCTCTGAGTTGATTTATCTTGAGATGGAAACTGAGTTTTCGGTTTCACAACGGCTAATTCGAGTTGGTTCAATCAACTCGGAGTTGGTTGACTCAGGGTTACGCACGTGCACCAAAGACAGCATGAATGGAGCCATGATACTACGATTCACCATGGTAACAACCACAAACAAACGGGTCGGCGGACATACTCATGCGCACTACAGCGAGTTTGAACATGTATTTCGTTAAAAAAGCAACACAGCGGCTGCTGCAAGAGAGAGAGTAAATGCGTATATTCCAATATAATGTATATCATATTTAATCATAAGTATAGCTAATATTACTGAAAATCTATTTCATTTCATTTAGGTCCAATACTGCAGGTGAAAAAGTCCTAGGCTACTAATCCCATTCTGAGGCTGCAGCACCATCATTAACAGAATTATAATCCATAATCTTTCATTTCAAAGGGTTTACATCATTCACCTGCAATCTGTGGAACTCCTTTTAATGTATCTGACTGGTGTGTGTCCAGGAACACTACACATGTTTAAACTCTTTACTTTCACTGACCCGTATACGGGACACTCACGCTCAAAGTGGACGCTGCTTAAACTTTGTTATAAATTTGACACATTAAATCTTCTAAATATATGGTATCACATCTATTGAAAGCTTAGACTGTCAGGATTGAATTAAGCCCAAACACAAAGCATGAGATGATTTATAGCAGTTATACAACGTTTCAGAGCGATCTCTTCTGACGGCGCTTTATTAAAATTATTATTATCACCAAGGTTGTAGAGACAACTGTAATGCAAGAATGTGCTGGGATGTAGAGCATGTCCACGATGGGTGACGGTAGTGATATAAGGACGGATAAGGTTATGTAGGCTACATAACTGATAGACTGGGAAGAAAAACCATAGCGCTCAAATAGGAAGTTATCTGGAAATTAAAATGCGTCAATATCATCTTCCGACATATGTTTAACTCCCTGCCATACAGCGTCTTCATCAACGGATCGTCGATAAAAGGAAATGTCATGTTTTGACAAAAAACAATGTTTTAATGTCTGCCTAACAGTTAATAAACCAACAAGGTTTGATTTTATTCATGCCGATATAACAAACTGGTCTGAAATGCTCCTGATCCAGACTGAATGAATGAATGAGGAAATGAAGAGCGCTGTGTCAGAGGGAGGAGAGTTAATTCTCTTCATCCATCCATGGGGAGGAGTCTGAGAGAAACTCGAGGTTTCTTGAAGAAAACCTGCTCCCGACCAGGTTAGGTTCATAGGCTCAGTTACCATAGTAACTGACTCTGAGGTTAAGTTACCATAGTAACTGACTCTGAGGTTAAGTTACCATAGTAACTGACTCTGAGGTTAAGTTACCTCTCTTTCTGAAACGGAAAACTCAGAGTTTCCCTCATCTCAGGCTTAACAAACTCAGAGTTTCCACTAAACCTCATACCTGAAACGGACCTCAGGGGCCTCATGTATAAACGTTGCGTACGCACGAAAAGCTTGTGTACGCTGGTTTTCACGGACACTTTGTGATGTATAAAAACATAACTTGACGTGAGAATGTGCGGACCGTCCGCAAAGTCTTGTCTGGCTCTGTAACGTGGCAAATTCTAACTGAAAAGTGCCGAAAATCACCAAACATTACAAAATAAAGTTTCCATTTCACTTAATGACATATGTCTGTGACGTCTATGAAAAAACATATTTATATCCGCTGATACTCCATCGAAGTTTGTTTTGTTTCACATCTTTCACACTATTAACTGTTTAATCTGCAGGCTACTTAACCTGTTAAACATGAGGACGGGAAATGAATGATAAATCCACTTAGAAAATACTTTCAGTCATCCTCTGTATTTCCCATAGATGAAATATCTTACTCACTGTGCAACAAAAAAATCGGCACGGAAAAATGTAACGGTGTCTGTGAGTCTGTAGTTGCTGAGGCTCAGACATCCACGGCGCACAGGAAGCAGGACGCACAGATCCATCTCCCCAGGAACAAACGCTGTGTCGGCTGGGGCAAACTTTATATATAATATAAAGCAAATAGTATTATTATTATGAATACAGAAACAAAGTTTATTATCCAATCAGAAAACACTCATAATATTATTATAAATACAGAAGATAATCAGTTTGGAGTCTGATAACTGACAATGTAAACAAAGCTTATTATCCAATCAGAAAGAGGATGTGAACATGTTTTATTTGGTGACTCCTTTTGTTTCAGTGAGCTTCTCTCTTTCTATTTAGTATGTTATTGGTTAATACCTATACTACACATACTATAAAGATATTGAGAACTTATACGACCATTAAATTATCAGGAAGATATATTGAACAACATTGAGAATGTCAGTAAGAAAATCTTTTGAAATGTAAATTTAAATTCTCAAAAACACAATCTTCCTCTGAGCTGTTTCCACGGCCAATGACAAAGAATACAACTGCCCCCTTGTTTGGGAGTATTATGTCATGTATCTCAGATAAAGTACTCAGATTACTAACTAATAATGTTACTTTAGATTTGTTTGTACATAGTTTTAGATGTTAGGCATCAGATGCTCAAAGATAAAGTCTGTTTCTGTTTTAGAGGCGAGTGTTAACAGGTTTTTATTATTGGAAAGACATTGATCGGCTGATCAGTCTGAGTGAGTGTAGATCCCCCTTTGTTGTACCTTTTGTTTCAGGTACATTATTGATCCTCAAAGGTATAATATTGTCCCTTTAGAAGGTACAAACAAGTAAGAATGTGCTCCTCTGACTCGAGGTACAACAAAGTACCTTTGAGAGTACCACCCCAGTGATGAGATTTAAAGGTACTGTGATGTGTTCTGTGGTTCTGGTTCTAGTAGTTCTGGAGTCGTGGTTCTTCTTGTGATCACATGTGGCCCTAAAACAGTTTCTGTTGATTTCTGAAAGATGGAGGAGTTTGTGGAGGAGAAACTTCTGGAACCTGGCTGAGCTGCTTCCTCCTTTAGAAGGTAAGTACCTTACTTTAGTTTGGTTTAAAACACATATATTCATGATATCTTTCAGAGGGTGATGAATCCACGGGGGCTTGCTTTATACTACATGTGTTTGTTGTCTGTCCTTGAAGGTAATAAAGTAAATTCATGTTGTGTTTCTGCAGCTGATCAGATCGATGAAGACGGAGACATCTTGACCTCCTGATTCTTCTCTTTGGGCCTCGGCTGAAGATCAACGCCAGCTATAAAAGATGTTGGAGGTACGTCTGGAAGTGGTAGGTCTAGTAGTCTCTCATAGCCAGAATGTCTGGAAGTGGTAGGTCAAGTAGTCTCTCATAGCCAGAAGGTCTGGAAGTGGTAGGTCTAGTAGTCTCTCATAGCCAGAAGGTCTGGAAGTGGTAGGTCTAGTAGTCTCTCATAGCCAGAATGTCTGGAAGTGGTAGGTCTAGTAGTCTCTCATAGCCAGAAGGTCTGGAAGTGGTAGGTCTAGTAGTCTCTCATAGCCAGAAGGTCTGGAAGTGGTAGGTCAAGTAGTCTCTCATAGCCAGAAGGTCTGGAAGTGGTTGGTCTAGTAGTCTCTCATAGCCAGAATGTCTGGAAGTGGTAGGTCTAGTAGTCTCTCATAGCCAGAAGGTCTGGACGTGGTAGGTCTAGTAGTCTCTCATAGCCAGAAGGTCTGGAAGTGGTTGGTCTAGTAGTCTCTCATAGCCAGAAGGTCTGGAAGTGGTAGGTCTAGTAGTCTCTCATAACGAGAAGGTCTGGAAGTGGTAGGTCTAGTAGTCTCTCATAGCCATAAGGTCTAGAAGTGGTAGGTCTAGCAGTCTCTCATAGCCAGAAGGTCTAGAAGTGGTAGGTCTAGTAGTCTCTCATAACCAGAAGGTCTGGAAGTGGTAGGTCTAGTAGTCTCTCATAGCCAGAATGTCTGGAAGTGGTAGGTCTAGTAGTCTCTCATAGCCAGAAGGTCTGGAAGTGGTAGGTCTAGTAGTCTCTCATAGCCAGAAGGTCTAGAAGTGGTAGGTCTAGTAGTCTCTCATAACCAGAAGGTCTGGAAGTGGTAGGTCTAGTAGTCTCTCATAGCCAGGAGGTCTGGAAGTGGTAGGTCTAGTAGTCTCTCATAGCCAGGAGGTCTGGAAGTGGTATGTCTAGTAGTCTCTCATAGCCATAAGGTCTAGAAGTGGTAGGTCTAGCAGTCTCTCATAGCCAGAAGGTCTAGAAGTGGTAGGTCTAGTAGTCTCTCATAACCAGAAGGTCTGGAAGTGGTAGGTCTAGTAGTCTCTCATAGCCAGAATGTCTGGAAGTGGTAGGTCTAGTAGTCTCTCATAGCCAGAAGGTCTGGAAGTGGTAGGTCTAGTAGTCTCTCATAGCCAGAAGGTCTAGAAGTGGTAGGTCTAGTAGTCTCTCATAACCAGAAGGTCTGGAAGTGGTAGGTCTAGTAGTCTCTCATAGCCAGGAGGTCTGGAAGTGGTAGGTCTAGTAGTCTCTCATAGCCAGGAGGTCTGGAAGTGGTATGTCTAGTAGTCTCTCATAGCCAGGAGGTCTGGAAGTGGTATGTCTAGTAGTCTCTCATAGCCAGGAGGTCTGGAAGTGGTATGTCTAGTAGTCTCTCATAGCCAGGAGGTCTGGAAGTGGTATGTCTAGTAGTCTCTCATAGCCAACTGTGCTTCAAAGCAGAACCAAGATATGATGGATAGGCCATGTTGTTTAGTGGGATGGCTTCACTGTTAAATTTCACCTTATACCATGAAAACAATGATAATGTTCCAGTTCCTAGTCTGATCATCTACCTGTTATGTGTCCACCAATCATCATTCCTGTGCTGCTGAATGGTTCCTCCCACCTTTAGGCGGTGGGACTGGTTTGATGGCCCAGAGCCAGTCAGAGTCTTGATGGTGGAGATACAGGCAGTGCAGCTGTTCTCACTGTCACTGCAGGACGTCCCACGTCTCCTCTAAACGTTACAGCCAATCACATCTGGCTCGTTGAAATGTGATTTCAGAGAAACGACTCAGAGGACTTAAAGGTGAGACAGACTGAGCGCACTCAGTTGCTGCTTCACCTGCACCGCCTCACACAGCTGATAGACACACAGGTAAGAACGTACACACACACACACACACACACACAGCCCCAGTGGGCCAACTTAGCGAGGATATTCTTTCTGATCTTTGTGTCATATGTGGATATTGTAAAAAATTTAAACTGTTTATAATATTAGGGGAATACCGTAAGACAAAAGAGAGATAGTGGTAATAATGGGGAGGTTTCTGTAATTTAACTTTAACAGAATAACCGTGTGATGTGTATCGTTATATATATATATATATATATATATTATAATAAATAAATCACAGAAGAGGAGGACACATTAGGAAACAGGACGTGTTTTATTCCTCAGATTTAATCTGCACTTCTCACTTAGAACCAGCAGGGGGCGGAAACAGCGCTAAACTCTGCCTACAGCTTCCGGTCCAGAAGAGAGGAGAAGAAGAAGAACAAGGACGCCGGCGGCAACATTAGCAGCTAACATTAGCAGTAGTAGAAGCTAACATTAGCAGCAGCTGCTCGGCGGCGATAAATCCGTTTATTGTGACATTTAAATGTTTGAATGTGTGACCGTTAGTGCGGCTAAAGGCTAACAGCTAACCGGAGAGGAAGCACGGCGACGGTGAGTCTCTGTTGTTAACGTTACAGGTGTTGTGTTAAAATCTGTTTCCATCGAAACTCTTCCCCACTAAACTCAACGTTCATATAATAACGTTACATCCACAAACTCGACGTAAAGTTTCCTCCTACATAAACCCAGCCAGAGGCGGGTTACATAGAACATCTGTGGAGAAACGTAACATACATTATTTTATTTCCGTCAGAGGCAGACTACGCTTTTCGAAAGGGAGCCGATTTTAACACAACACCGCTAAAGCCGGCTGCTAGCTACCTGAAGGCTAACGGCTAACTAAACAGTCACTGGGTCACAATTATTTAAAGGTAACATCGGGTTTATTTCACCCTGGACTCTCTGTCTCCATGTCTCTCTGTCTGAGTGTCTGATGAGAACAATAGTCTCTGAAACTGGTCCAGTAATAAACCAGAACCAGGCTGTGATGTAACCCTACAGGACTAATGTTCAGCAGCAGTTAGTCCACTAAAAGTTCGGTTGACAGACTCAGATTATTATTCTAAGAGTCTGACAACATTATGGGATGGATCCCTACAGAGATAGAGCTTTTAGTTAAAGAGTAAGATCCTTTTAGTTTAACATGAAACAGCCCCGAAATCACCATCACCAAACTACACCAGACTCCATGTAAATAATCAGGACTTTTAGCGTGTATAGAGCCAGACTCCATGTAAATAATCAGGACTTTTAGCGTGTATAGAGCCAGACTCCATGTAAATAATCACTACTTTTAGCGTGTATAGAGCCAGACTCCATGTAAATAATCACTACTTTTAGCGTGTATAGAGCCAGACTTCATTTAAACAATCAGGACTTTTAGCGTGTACAGAGCCAGACTCCATGTAAATAATCACTACTTTTAGCGTGTATAGAGCCAGACTCCATGTAAATAATCACTACTTTTAGCGTGTATAGAGCCAGACTCCATGTAAATAATCAGGACTTTTAGCGTGTATAGAGCCAGACTCCATGTAAATAATCACTACTTTTAGCGTGTATAGAGCCAGACTCCATGTAAATAATCACTACTTTTAGCGTGTATAGAGCCAGACTCCATGTAAATAATCACTACTTTTAGCGTGTATAGAGCCAGACTCCATGTAAATAATCACTACTTTTAGCGTGTATAGAGCCAGACTCCATGTAAATAATCAGGACTTTTAGCGTGTATAGAGCCAGACTCCATGTAAATAATCACTACTTTTAGCGTGTATAGAGCCAGACTCCATGTAAATAATCAGGACTTTTAGCGTGTATAGAGCCAGACTCCATGTAAATAATCACTACTTTTAGCGTGTATAGAGCCAGACTCCATGTAAATAATCACTACTTTTAGCGTGTATAGAGCCAGACTCCATTTAAATAATCACTACTTTTAGCGTGTATAGAGCCAGCATATCTCCACATGTAAATGGGTGAATTAAGGGTTTATTTCAACCAGACCAGAGTGGTGATTGTTGGAACAGTGGAAAGATGAACCAAGACGACTTTTGGTAGTTTTATTTAGTTTCTGTCCACTTTGAATGAAGTGTGATATACGATGATAAAAGTAGTGATTATTTACATGGAGTCTGGTGGGTGTAGCGACAGTAATCTTAGGGATGTGTTTATGCTTTAAAAAGCCACTGTTTAATTTAGCTTTTCTTTAGAAACTGTTCTGTTATCCATATTTGATGCTAACAGTGTGTCAGTGTGTGTGTGTGTCATTAACTCTGTTTCTCTGATGCTAACAGTCAGTGTGATTCTGTAGTCTATTTACGACCAAGTAGTTACAGGAACGTAGTTACTTCTAAGCAGTTCTACTAACTACTCTTCCCCAAAACCAGCTTGTCATTTGCATTCCCACTGGCCAAGTGAACCCGGCGGTGAAACTGGTAGGAGGCGGGGAAGGGAGTGACACAAGCACGGCAACGGTCTTAATAGCGTCGTCACTTGACTTTAGCGTCATATGCAAACCCCCGTTTGCGCAGCTCACTGGAGATTCTCCTGAATATTTGAATATTTCTTGTGGATCCTTCCAGGTCCCTCTGCTCCTCTTCGGTGGCGTACGTGGCCAGCAGAGCCTGCTCCTCCACGGTGGCGTACGTGGCCAGCAGCGCCTGCTCCTCCTCGGTGGCGTACGTGGCCAGCAGCGCCTGCTCCTCCTCGGTGGCGTACGTGGCCAGCAGCGCCTGCTCCTCCTCGGTGGCGTATGTGGCCAGGGGCGCCTGCTCCTCCTCTGTGGCGTACGTGGCCAGTACGTTTTGCTAACACAGACGGCATGGCTTTTACAGATGGCGTGCTGTGGGGGCGTGACTAGGTCACTATTCAGACCCTGTCCTGAAGTAGGAGCTGAAAGAGTTAACAGGAACTGTAGTCAGAGGAACTTAATAATCCCCCAATTGGTCCAGTCAGAACACGAGGAAAAAGGCTTCCAGGAACGTCATGTTCTAGCATCGATGGAAAGAGAGTATTAACTGTTTTCTCTGATGCTAACTGTTGATGTTCTATTTACCTCGGAACTCGTATTTTACGAGGTCAAAGTTGGAAACACGCCCCCTGACCCCGGACAACCACCGAGTACCCCGAGCTAAACATCCAACATGGCTGCTCCTTGTATCTACAGTTGTGAAAGCTGTAGTAACATAGTTATAACATACAGTTATAGCACTTCTGTGTTATTTGTGTCTCATTAAATCAGTCGTACACGCAGCGCTGTCTTCTATCTGTGTTGTCACGCGGTTTGTATGCACAAAACAACAGTATGTGTTGTTATAAACTGGCGTTGCTAACAATGGCTAACCTGGCTAGAGCTAATGGAAACAATGAAAATCAGACTTGTAAATAGAACGCATTTAACTCGGGTGTGATGTCATTCTCAGTTACGACTTACGACGCAAATCGAACGCGGCATAACTGTGGATGCTAACTGTGTTTCTCTGATGCTAACAGTTGATGCTAACTGTGTGTTTCTCTCTCTGCAGACCTGTCAGTGTCTCTGATATGAGCAGCTCTGTAAGTTCTCTTCTTCTCTCAGATCAGACACAAACATTAGAAGTGAAAAGAGGATCTGAGATCAGTCCTCCTATCACATAGAGACGGAGCGTATTAAGCCCCGCCTCCCCGGGGGGGGAGACATCTCTCCTCTCCCTCTGTTGACTTGTATTGTGTGAAGGTTTCCTCCTCTTTATTCCGTCTGCTAGCAGAAACAGAAACGCGTGTAACAGCTGCTGTGAGCAGATAACCACGACCAGCTAACCCACAGAGACACTAAGATAACGTCACCAACCACAACTTCAGATTTCAGAAGCTGCCGACCCCAAAAACTCAGGTTATGAAGAGAACAGAGGAAACAGACACACTAAGATAACGTTATGCACACACACACACACACACACACACACACACACACACACACACACACACACACACACACACACACACACACAGACGCAGCTGCTAGACGTGTTTCTGTTTCTGCTAGCAGAGGGAATAAAGAGGACATGTAAGTCAACGGAGAGATGTCTCTCCCCCCCGGTGGGGGCGGGGCTTAATACGCGATGATGATGTGATGAGTCATGTGATGTGTGTTCAGGTTCAGAGGAAGAGGAGGAGCACAGGAAGTGCACTTGTTACCAGCCCCAAGACCAGCAGAGGAGCGACCGCTAGAAGAGGGGCTAGCAGGGCGGCTAGCAGGACGGCTAGCAGGGCGGCTAGCGTCAGTGGGACGCCGGATGGTGACCCCGCCCCTGTGATGGACAACCCTGAGGACAGTCAGTACACATCAGTAGTATCAGAATGATCTTTCAGGTGAATTCTGTCAGGCTCCATCAGGGGCAATGAGAGGGGTGAACGCCAGAGCAGGGGGAATGAGAGGGGGGAACACCAGAGCAGGGGGAATGAGAGGGGGAAACACCAGAGCAGGGGGAATGAGAGGGGGGACACCAGAGCAGGGGGAATGAGAGGGGGAACACCAGAGCAGGGGGAATGAGAGGGGGAACACCAGAGCAGGGGGAATGAGAGGAGGAAACATCAGAGCAGGGGGAATGAGAGGGGGGAACACCAGAGCAGGGGGAATGAGAGGGGAAACACCAGAGCAGGGGGAATGGGAGGGGGAACACCAGAGCAGGGGGAATGAGAGGAGGAAACATCAGAGCAGGGGGAATGAGAGGAGGAACACCAGAGCAGGGGGAATGAGAGGGGGAAACCCCAGAGCAGGGGGAATGAGAGGGGGAAACACCAGAGCAGGGGGAATGAGAGAGGGAACACCAGAGCAGGGGGAATGAGAGAGGGAACACCAGAGCAGGGGGAATGAGAGAGGGAACACCAGAGCAGGGGGAATGAGAGAGGGAACACCAGAGCAGGGGGAATGAGAGAGGGAACACCAGAGCAGGGGGAATGAGAGGGGGAACACCAGAGCAGGGGGAATGAGAGAGGGAACACCAGAGCAGGGGGAATGAGAGAGGGAACACCAGAGCAGGGGGAATGAGAGAGGGAACACCAGAGCAGGGGGAATGAGAGAGGGAACACCAGAGCAGGGGGAATGAGAGAGGGAACACCAGAGCAGGGGGAATGAGAGGGGGAACACCAGAGCAGGGGGAATGAGAGAGGGAACACCAGAGCAGGGGGAATGATGCGGCAGGTGGATAAGCCGGTCTGTGATTGGTTCCTGCAAAAGTGTGAATGGAAGCAGGAGAGATAAACGTGCAGGTTTCCAGACCGAGCTGCAGGGAGACGTCAGACCACAGCAGGTCATTTATTGTGTGTGTGTGTGTGTGTGTGTGTGTGTGTGTGTGTGTGTGTGTGTGTGTGTGTGTGTGTGTGTGTGTGTGTTTTCAGGTGTGGAGGAGGTGGTGGATCTAACATGTGAGGGGTCAGAAGCTTCTGTGGTCGACCTGACCAACAATGACTCCGTGCTGGTGACTAAACACACACACACACACACACACACACACACACACACACACACACAGAGTGTGTTTACATGCAGGTTAAAGTAACGATTATATTCGGGTGAAGGCAGTGCCCTGATTCCTGAAACGGCGTGTAAACACCTTCCCGTGGTAACCAGAGGTAGAGAACTCCTCCAGTAAACACACTGACCTTTTCAGAGTTGTTGTTGAAGAGAAAACTGATCGTGGTTTCTTCTTCTGTTTCTTCTTCTGCTGCGGTGACGATCCAGCTGGTGGACGAAGGTAAAGTTTGTCCTGTCGACACGTTTAAATAAAGTTTGGTTAAAAGAATGTTTGAACAGTTCTCTGGGTGTCTTCCTTCAGGTCCTCAGAGAGTCCCGGCATACGTCGTCAGCAGCGACGAAGACGAGGCCGCGCCCCCTGTGCTCAACGCCGCCGTGATGTCATCGGCACAGACCAACGGCTCCTCCAGGTGATAGACTGATCCCTTCATCTCTTAACCACAGCCAGGTCATAGACTGATCCCGGCTGTGTTTGTGTTGCAGGTCGACTCCGGGGACGATCAGCTGTCCCGTCTGTCTGGACTCGTACTCAGAGGTGAGACTCAAACACACACAGCTGGGAGAATCCTGCCTTCTGATTGGCTGCTTTACTGCAGGAGAATCCTGCCTTCTGATTGGCTGCTTTACTGCAGGAGAATCCTGCCTTCTGATTGGCTGCTGGCTGTTTTACTGCGGGATAATCCTGCCTTCTGATTGGCTGCTGGCTGTTTTACTGCGGGATAATCCTGCACTGTAAGAAAGAAATCCGCAGAAAAACCTTTCCTGTTAAATTTATGGACAGAAAAATGGACAGAAAAATCATATTAACAGAGAAGATCCACGTTGGTGGTGACTCATAGTAGCTGGGGGCGGGGCTTGTTAACCCAGTACTGACTAGACTCTATCAAACTAACGGAGCCGTATTGGGTCTGATTGTCCGTACATTATAAGTTATAACCCTACTAACACTGTAGACTGTTAATGACTCAGCAAAAAAAACAAAACGTAAATGGAGCTCAACAGTCCCGCCCACAGCGGGTTCCAGAAGTAAAATCCAATGTAATTTCTCCATTGACAATTTGAGTATAAGCCATAAACTGGTAGCCGTTGATATTAGACTTAAAGGTCCAATATGTAATACTGACAGCTAGTGTTTAAAATAGTTACTGCAGTACAAATTCAAAATACTGGAGAGAGTCGTCTCCCCCGCCCCTCCTCCCCTGACTCGAAGTTCACGTTGGTTGCCAGGCTGAGACATTCAACAATGTTGCTAGATGCTTGTCTCACATAGCCAGACATTACTCCACAGCACAGCGGAGTAGCTAACGTTAGATGCTCCACAGCACAGCGGAGTAGCTAACATTAGATGCTCCACAGCACAGCGGAGTAGCTAACGTTAGATGCTATATTGACAGTCATAAAGCCCGTGCTCACACGGAGCTCTGTACCCAACTGACACACACACTTTTTCGGCTTAGAATTAGCTACAGTAGGAACCGCTAAAAATACAACCAAACTCACTGTCCTCTCCACACGCCAGACAGACACACTTCCTCGGCTTAGAATTATGATAGGAACCGCTAAAAACACCACTGCCTTGCACTCCTTTTCCACCCGACGGAAATACACATTTTACTGGCCTTAGAATTACACAATCGCTAAACACACTGCAAACTCAAGTTCCTCTCTTTCCGACTTACAGCCCCGCCTCTTGGCTCCAAATAACTCACCGTTGTCGGCTAGCTACGGCCGCTGAACAGGCTACACGGTGTAAACAGCCGCGGCCCGCCTGCCTGGTCCTCCGGTAGCGTTAGCAGTTAGCAGGGTTAGCATGGTGGCGTTAGCCAGGACCAGTCGGAATCACTTTACTGGCTGTCTCAGTTGTTTTTGCGAGTAACCAACGTGGCTACTCTAGCTATACAATTCAATGGAAGTAGCTACACGAATGTTGAAATGACACAAAGTGCTCGTCCCTAGTAGCTGTGATAAATTAGCCTGAAGCTAATGCTTACCTGTTCAGGAGGAAATTAGCCAACTCAGCGTCCTTTTGGGCTCTAAGCTGTCTCCATCTTTCAAATACATCTCCAACATTAACCCGGGGTTTGTTACGTCTCTGGTCAAGCAACTGTTAGAAACATGCTGTTTTTATCTATCTCTGTTGATCCCATTCATTTGTTTGGTGCATTCATGGCTGTACTAACGTTACAGCTGCAGCGCGCTGGTTTACCTGTTTACAGGTATATCTGGCAACCCGGCCTGGCTGTTAAACTGGGCAGTTGATAACAACACACAGACCAAAACATAAACATGAATTCAGTCACGAATCGTAAATTTCAAAAAGAAAAAATACTGACTTTAGCATTGTTGTCAGAAAAGATAGTATTTCAGCTTAACATGTTTCCTTAATATCTGATGAGGCATTGGTGTCATTTTTGGATTTATTACAGTACAAATATTACATATTGGACCTTTAAAACCAGCTACGGCATGACTAAGAGATTGTATATGCTCATATAGACGGCAAACGTTCATGGGGCACTAACCTTGTTTTGAGATAAATGTCTTTTATTCGCGATGTCTTGGATAAGTACTTCATTACCCACAATCCCACAGTGATGCCTCTGATTGGGAACTCCTGCTGGTGAGGAGGGGGAGGAGGGCGAGCCGCCTGCACGATCCGTCTTGCACATGCACGAGATGATTTTCCGAGGATCTACGAGACTGCACGAATCGCGACCTGTTCTACACTTCGGCCGCCAAGCTAACGTTAGTTTAGCTAACAGCTAATTAGGCTAACCGCTAGCTAACAGCTGGATTCAGTCTAAAATAACTCAAACTAAACACTGGCTACAGCTGATGTAACAGCTGTTATATGTGTTAAAGGTTCTTTTCAGGTTTTATTTTGAGGGTCTTTTAAAGTCATTACATGCTGTCTCAGCTAGCGGTTAGCTGAATTAGCTGTTAGCTAAACTAACGCTAGCTTCCTTCATTCAGTGGTGTGTGGTGGTTTGTGGGATTGTAGTTCCTTTGCTCGATGTTGAAAATAAGTACACAGTCTTGTACCTTTTGACTTTTTGGGGATTTTCTGTTTTTTCACTCTAAATGACACGTTGTATGCTGATGAGTAACGTCGTAGCTGGTTAGCCTACAGCGCGGTCTAAAACTCTCCATACCGATTGGTCCAGACGTCAGTCGGAGAAATGAACGGGAAATGTACTTCCTGAACCCAAGGAGGAGGGGCGGGACTGTTGATGTCTATATGACAGAGTTAAGATTAACCGGCTCATTAGTTACAGTGGTTTGTTTTCCTGACCAGGTCTACGGACTGTTTTAACAGTGTGCGTTCTGATTGGCTGTTTGACAGCGGGGAGGATCCTGCGTTCTGATTGGCTGTGTGTTTCCTCCCCAGATCGTGGAGAGCGGCCGGTTGGTTGTCTCCACCAGGTGTGGTCACGTGTTCTGCAGCGTGTGTCTACGAGACGCTCTGAAGACTTCACACAGCTGTCCCAGCTGCAGGAAGAGGCTGACCCCCCGCCAGTACCACCCGCTCTACGTCTGATGGCGTCACGCTCTAAGTCTGGTGACGCCACGCTGACGTCACGCTGAGTCGTCACAGGAACGCTGCTGCCCAGGGTTCTTTGTGAGCCGCTTTCATTTAAAGATTGTTAATCAATAAATATTGTTATTATATTTGAATATATTTGATATTCTCAGTTAATTCTTCAGGTTTTTTTTGTCTCTTTTGTGTGTTTTACTTTCGTTGTGAAGAATAAAATGTGTTTTATTCTGTGATGAGTTAATTTGTTTTTGTTTGGGAATATGAAAAGAAAAACTCCAGTCGCTCGTTTCACACGGTTCATTTTGGCGCCGAGGTGGTGGAGGTAGCGTACCTTTGTTATCACCCTCCAACATTTATTTTAATTTAAGGTATCCTGTCCCGTATTATCTCTCTGGAGAAGCTCCCATATGCCCCAAAATCACCATCACCAAACTACACCAGACTCCATGTAAATAATCAGGACTTTTAGTGTGTATAGAGCCAGACTCCATGTAAATAATCACTACTTTTAGTGTGTATAGAGCCAGACTCCATGTAAATAATCAGGACTTTTAGTGTGTATAGAACCAGACTCCATGTAAATAATCAGGAATTTTAGCGTGTATAGAGCCAGACTCCATGTAAATAATCAGGACTTTTAGTGTGTATAGAACCAGACTCCATGTAAATAATCACTACTTTTAGTGTGTATAGAGCCAGACTCCATGTAAATAATCAGGACTTTTAGCGTGTATAGAGCCAGACTCCATGTAAATAATCAGGACTTTTAGTGTGTATAGAGCCAGACTCCATGTAAATAATCACTACTTTTAGCGTGTATAGAGCCAGACTCCATGTAAATAATCAGGACTTTTAGTGTGTATAGAGCCAGACTCCATGTAAATAATCAGGACTTTTAGTGTGTATAGAGCCAGACTCCATGTAAATAATCACTACTTTTAGCGTGTATAGAGCCAGCATATTTATACCAAGACGGCTTTTGGTAGTTTGATTTAGTTTCTGTCCACTTTGAATGAAGTGAGTTTTACGATGATAAAATCACTGATTATTTACATGGAGTCTGGTGTGTTTTTGGTGATTTCAACAAGTCAAAATTACATTTCAGTTTGTGCTGTTTTTGATCTTAAGACTGTGAGTCACAGCACTCAGAGTCACAGGACGATGACTCAGCATCACCTGACACTAACTCTGCTGCTGATTGGCCGCTGTACGTCCACACCATTCACACAGGATGATGTCACACCTGAACATCTTCTGGAAACAAAGTCTCAGCTCATCTGAATCAGTTCTCTTAATACATCCATGATCTGAAATAAAAACACAAACGGTTCAGATAAACTTTATTGACAGTAAAGTTAAGTGACAGTGTGTTGTTGTTGTTTAGTTGCAAATAGAATAATATGTGTAAACTTTATAAAACTCATAAATATGAAGAAGTTCAGATAAAGTTCATTAAACTCCTTACATAAAAGGGATGACGTAACGTTGTTTTTCTTCAATCTGAACTTTATTACTGTTAAACCTGTTGGTCAGGTGACTCCGGGGGAATTCCCTCATTGGAAAGTGCTTCGTCATACCTCGGCCTGTCATTGGGCGTCTGGGCGGGACTCCGTCAGCGGACCAATGAGAGGCCGCGGCAATGTTTACTTTCTTGACTCCGCCTGACGTCTATGACGGAAGTAAACATAAAGGTGAGAAGATTAAAAGCTGCGTCACAAAGTTCCTCACAGAGCTGCAGAGTCCCAAAGTCTCTTAAAGTGCGTGTTTTGTGCCCGGAGTCTGGTCCAGTGTGTGTCCGCTCAGAGCCTACAGGTCCCCGGTATCTGGAGCTGGTTAAAGTGCGTGTTTTCTGCCCGGAGTCTGGTCCAGTGTGTGTCCGCTCAGAGCCTACAGGTCCCCCGGTATCTGGAGCTGGTTAAAGTGCGTGTTTTCTGCCCGGAGTCTGGTCCAGCGTGCAGCATGGCGGTCACGGTGAAGGCCTACCTGATGGGGAAGGACGAGGCGGTGAAAGAAGTCCGAAGGTTCGCGGTGGATCAGGACGTTTCCTGCAGCTTCGAGTACCTGAGCAAGAAAACTGCGAGTGTGTTCAACAACATGAAGAACTGCTTCAACATGTACTACAGGGGTAAGTTAATAACGGCCTATTTTATTATTATTTATTATTTATTATTCATAATGTTACAGCAGCAGGGGAGAGAAGAAAGGCTGCCCCCCCTCTTAGTCGATTAGTCGTTTTGGTCTTAGTCGACTAAGAGTTCTTTAGTCGATAAGTCATTTTTTATGCTTATTCATGCTTAATTACTCATTTCCAAGCAACTTCTGAGCACATTTCTGGTGAACACAAGATTAAAGTGGTGCTTTTGCAGGATTAATTTCAGAGGAGCTCAGTTTTACAGATGGTTACCTAGACGTGGTTCTCATGTGATCTTGGCTGAGGTGTCAGTATGTCCACAATTAATAAGAGTAATACTGGTTTATTACAG
>CM042435.1:1439303-1454303 GCA_023631565.1 Gymnocephalus cernua
CGGAGCCAGCATCGAGAGCGAGGCCAGCAGTGAGGGCGGGGCCAGCAGTGAGGGCGGGGCCAGCAGTGAGGGCGGAGCCAGCATCAAGGGGTCAAAGGTCAGTTCATGTTCATCAGCTGTGTGATGTGTTCAGGTAAATCTGTAATTCTGAAACTCTGTGCTGCTCACAGATAACATGACTAACTAGAACATTCTGTCTGTGTTTCTCAGGTGCGGAGAGACTCGGAGGAGGAGTGGACTCACCTGAGCCCCAAAGAGGTCGACCCGTCCACCGGAGAGCTGCAGTCCCTCAGAGACCAGGACCAGGGTCCCCCGTCTGGTCCAACAGGCCTGATGGAGGCGGCGCTGTACCCCCACCTGCCCCAAGGTAACACCACCCAGGGTGACCAGAGGAGCTGCAGCAGTGTGCACTACATTTCTGTCACTTTTAACATTGAAAACTATGAATTAACGACAGGTTTTCCCGTTTGATTCCCCCCTCTGACCTTTAACCTCTGCCCCCCCCAGAGGCAGACCCCCGCCTGGTGGAGTCTCTGTCTCAAATGCTGTCGATGGGTTTCACCGACGAAGGAGGCTGGCTGACTCGTCTCCTCCAGGCCAAAGACTTCGACATCGGCGCCGCACTGGACGCCATCCAGTACGCCAAACATCCCCGCCCACACCAGCCCTGATGATGTCATCGTCTCCTCTAAACCTAGCTAACACCAGGAAGTGATTTACACTCCTCAGATGTTCCTGTAATCTCCGTTCATAATCAATAATCTGTCAGTAATCAATACTTTAATCAGTCATTACTTTGTCTCTTTGATTGTTTCTACTGCTTTAATATCTTTATTATTATTGTTATCTTTATCTTTATTGGTCAACATGTGGCTTCTTTGTGTTAATCTGAACAATAAAAACATGGAGAACTGAATCTGTGGTCACAATGTGTACTTTATTTTGAAAATCTGCACAAATATACAAAATGTGTACTTTATTTTGAAAAACGGCACAAATATACAAAATGTGTACTTTATTGTGAAAAAACAAAATGTGTACTTTATTTTGAAAAACTGCAGCACGAATATACAAAATGTGTACTTTATTTTGAAAGACAGCACGAATATAGACTACAAAAGCATATAAAAACAGAAACGCCCCGTCAGGTTTTAATTCATAATCTTTTGTTTTGGTCTGGGTCCGTATGGGACGGCTTCTAGGTCCGGATTCTGACCGCGGTCCGCCTGTATGTGACCTATACTGTAGGGGGAGGTGCGTGATGACATCATTACAGGACAGAGAGGCTGGTTCAGACTGGTTCAGACTGGAACTGGTGGGTTTGGCTGAGGTTGTTTTTCAACATACTATATGAGTTTTTATGACTATTGTCTTTATTGGTTAACATGTAGCTGCTTTGTTTTATCTTGAACTATAAAAACATGAAGAACTGAATCTGTGGTCAACATGTACTTTATTTTGAAAGCGTGGCACAAATATATACAAGGTGTTTTATTTTGAAAGAACAGTGCAGATATATACAATATGACCTTTATTTTTGAAAGAACAGTAGGAATATAAACTACACAGTACAATACAAATACAGTATGTGTTTTTTGTGTCAAAAAACAGCACAACCATGTACAATATGTATTTTACTGTGATAGAGCGATTGGTTGATTAACTGATTGACAGTAAAACTCATTCAGTTTATCTAAAAGTCATCGAAGCTGAAATCCTCGCCACTCTCAAACATGGAGGAAACAGGAAGCAGGGGGCGGGGGAAGGGCGGGGCCTGTGTGATGACATCATTACAGGGTAGAGAGGCAGCCCCGCCCACTACCGGACTCCTCCCACTGACCTGAGGCTCCGCCCCCTTCATATGACTCCTCCCATTGACAAGAGGCTCCGCCCCCTTCATCTGACTCTCAGAACTACTGAGGAAACTAGACCACCTGCAGGCCGGTCCAGAAATCATACTGGGAGGACTGGGCCGGTTCAGACTGGGACTGGGCCGTTTCAGACTGGAACTGGGCCGGTTCAGACTGGGACTGGTCCGGTTCAGACTGGGACTGGTCCGGTTCAGACTGGGACTGGGAGAACTGGTGGTTTTGGCCGAGGTTGTCGAAGACCAGATTGACTGCAGAAAATACAATCAGAATTTTATATTATTTTCATTGTATATATTTCATAAAAAGTATATAGTTGATAAAAGTAATAGTGTAGTATGTCGAAAAAAAAGTCCAGGTACTACCTACAGTATGTTATGTCTTTTAGACTTTTCTCAACATATTTTGGTTATTCCAGCAGAGGTTGTCAAAGTGTTGATGCAGTACGGTAAATGTTACCTGTTCAGGTGTGTGGCTGCTCCGTCCTCCGTCTGTCCGTGTTTCTCTCCTCTTCCTCTTCCTGTCAGAACGTCACACACACACACACACACACACACACAGCATTGTGGGATACTGATGCTGGTGTAGTGTCCAGTGTTTACATATACTGTAATATATCACATAGTTTATAACTCATACTAAGGTTACAGACTTAACATCCCACCCTAGCCTCTCACTAAAGTGTTACCTGTCAGCTGTGTTGTTGCCATGGAGCTGCTGCCTGTCCATCAAAACATTGTCCTCGTCCTCGTCTTCTGGCTCCGCCTCCTCAGGTGGGTCCAGGTATTTGCTCCAGCGGCTCCCCGGAGTCTCCTGAGACGCTCAGAGAGAAGTTTACTGAGTCTTACACGCTTCATTTGGTATTCTAACTACTGTCTGTAGACTGTTACAGTGACGCCAAAACATCTGGACTGCCCCCTGGTGGCTGGCTGCAGTATAGGTCATAAGCTCCGCCCCCTCAATGGGCCAAACTCTGTGTGTGTGTGTGTGTGTGTGTGTGTGTGTGTGTGTGTGTGTGTGTGTGTTTTTACCTGCTCCTGTTCTTGTTCTTCTTCTTCTTCTTCAGCCTGTTTCCTGTGAACAGGTGAGATGATATTTATGATATTTGGAGTGAAACCGCTGCAGTGCATTGTGGGACAGAAGGGCTGGTTACCATAGCGACAAGGTGTTGTGCTCCTGCTTCTCCATGACGGCTCCTCTCATGGCGTTGAGTTTCTGGACATGACGCCTGCAGTCGGCCCCGGAGCCCCGCCCAAACTCCTGTCAACCAATCAGAACGCAGCACACAGCGTGACGTCTGATCAGTAAAGTTTATCAGTTTGAGATTAACTTTAGTGGCAAAAAACTGTTACACGTTGCAAAAAGCAGACATAACTATCTCTTAGAGAGTAGGAGGTAGGGAGTAGGAGGTAGAGAGTAGGAGGTAGGGAAAAGGAGGTAGGGAGTAGGAGGTAGGGAGTAGGAGGTAGAGAGTAGGAGGTAGGGAGTAGGAGGTAGAGAGTAGGAGGTAGGGAGAAGGAGGTAGGGAGTAGGAGGTAGGGAGTAGGAGGTAGAGAGTAGGAGGTAGAGAGAAGGAGGTAGGGAGTAGGGAGTAGGAGGTAGGGAGTAGGAGGTAGGGAGTAGGAGGTAGAGAGTAGGAGGTAGAGAGTAGGAGGTAGGGAAAAGGAGGTAGGGAGTAGGAGGTAGGGAGTAGGAGGTAGGGAGTAGGAGGTAGAGAGTAGGAGGTAGAGAGTAGGAGGTAGGGAGTAGGAGGTAGAGAGTAGGAGGTAGGGAGAAGGAGGTAGGGAGTAGGAGGTAGAGAGTAGGAGGTAGGGAGTAGGAGGTAGAGAGTAGGAGGTAGGGAGAAGGAGGTAGGGAGAAGGAGGTAGGGAGTAGGAGGTAGAGAGTAGGAGGTAGGGAGAAGGAGGTAGGGAGTAGGAGGTAGGGAGAAGGAGGTAGGGAGTAGGAGGTAGAGAGTAGGAGGTAGGGAGTAGGAGGTAGGGAGTAGGAGGTAGGGAGAAGGAGGTAGAGAGTAAGAGGTAGGGAGTAGGAGATAGAGAGTAGGAGATAGAGAGTAGGAGGTAGGGAGTAGGAGGTAGAGAGTAAGAGGTAGGGAGAAGGAGGTAGGGAGTAGGAGGTAGGGAGAAGGAGGTAGGGAGTAGGAGGTAGGTTTTCACCTTCTTCAGCGACTGTTTTTCTCCACACAGTTTACAGCTCCACCTGTTCACTTTTTTCACCTGACAAGACACAGCAGACACAGGGTTAACTACAGACACAGCACAGGGTTAACTACAGACACAGCAGACACAGGGTTAACTACAGACACAGCACAGGGTTAACTACAGACACAGCACAGGGTTAACTACAGACACAGCACAGGGTTAACTACAGACACAGCACAGGGTTAACTACAGACACAGCACAGGGTTAACTACAGACACAGCACAGGGTTAACTACACAGTAGGGATGGGCATGATTAATCGACGATCGACGATTGATCATCAAGAATTTCGTCGATCACGTTAATTTGTCATCGATTAAACTAATGCAGGTTGCATTAGGCTGCTCAGTTAGCTGTGAGTTACGTTTTGATTCAAAGTAAACATGAAGAGGTCACAGCGAAAGTGTGGCGTGGGACCATTTTGATTTAAAAAACGACTTAGTTCACTGCAAACACTGCGACGCCAGTCTGGTGATGGTGTTAGCCTGTAGCTTCCCTGCTAGTGTCTCCAGTGTTAGCATGTAGCTTCCCTGCTAGTGTCTCCAGTGTTAGCCTGTAGCTTCCCTGCTAGTGTCTCCAGTGTTAGCCTGTAGCTTCCCCGCTAGTGTCTCCAGTGTTGGCCTGTAGCTTCCCTGCTAGTGTCTCCAGTTAGCCTGTAGCTTCCCTGTTAGTATCTCCAGTGTTAGCATGTAGCTTCCCTGCTAGTGTCTCCAGTGTTAGCCTGTAGCTTCCCTGCTAGTGTCTCCAGTTAGCCTGTAGCTTCCCTGTTAGTATCTCCAGTGTTAGCATGTAGCTTCCCTGCTAGTGTCTCCAGTGTTAGCCTGTAGCTTCCCTGCTAGTGTCTCCAGTGTTAGCCTGTAGATTCCCTGCTAGTGTCTCCAGTGTTAGCCTGTAGCTTCCCTGCTAGTATCTCCAGTTAGCCTGTAGCTTCCCTGCTAGTATCTCCAGTGTTAGCCTGTAGCTTCCTGCTAGTGTCTCCAGTTAGCCTGTAGCTTCCCTGTTAGTATCTCCAGTGTTAGCATGTAGCTTCCCTGCTAGTGTCTCCAGTGTTAGCCTGTAGCTTCCCTGCTAGTGTCTCCAGTTAGCCTGTAGCTTCCCTGTTAGTATCTCCAGTGTTAGCATGTAGCTTCCCTGCTAGTGTCTCCAGTGTTAGCCTGTAGCTTCCCTGCTAGTGTCTCCAGTGTTAGCCTGTAGATTCCCTGCTAGTGTCTCCAGTGTTAGCCTGTAGCTTCCCTGCTAGTATCTCCAGTTAGCCTGTAGCTTCCCTGCTAGTATCTCCAGTGTTAGCCTGTAGCTTCCTGCTAGTGTCTCCAGTGTTAGCCTGTAGATTCCCTGCTAGTGTCTCCAGTGTTAGCATGTAGCTTCCCTGCTAGTGTCTCCAGTGTTAGCATGTAGCTTCCCTGCTAGTGTCTCCAGTGTTAGCATATAGCTTCCCTGCTAGTGTCTCCAGTGTTAGCCTGTAGCTTCCCTGCTAGTATCTCCAGTGTTAGCATGTAGCTTCCCTGCTAGTGTCTCCAGTTAGCATGTAGCTTCCCTGCTAGTGTCTCCAGTGTTAGCATATAGCTTCCCTGCTAGTGTCTCCAGTGTTAGCCTGTAGCTTCCCTGCTAGTATCTCCAGTGTTAGCCTGTAGCTTCCCTGCTAATGTCTCCAGTGCGTGCGTGTGCGTGTGTGTGTGTTACCTGTTGCACCTGGAAGCTCTGACAGCTGAAACACCTGACGACGTGAAACTCCTGACCCATGACACCGAGCAGACCAGAGACTCTCCGGGTCTGTTTTCATCTGATCCTCCTCCGCTTGAATTTCCCCGCGTCTGACTCTCTCCGAGGATACGTCACAGCGGCAGTGTGTGTTGTCTCCGAGCCGAGCCGAGCCGAGCCGAGCCGAGCCGATCAGCCGGCGGACAGCAGCGATGATTATATCAAACACTCTTTTACTGTTGTCTTTGCTTTATTTTTACACCGACAAAAACAAACATAGAAAAGCGTCTCGGGGAAAGACACATACATCGATAATATAAGTGAGTACAATATGCAAAAAGTCTAAAATAATGATAAAATATCAGCGTGAACATAATATAGTTCAGGTTAATACCAGACCCTGAAAGGGAAATCAATAAACACGAGAGCACAGGAGAAGAAAGTATTTATTAGATGACAGAATAATAGTGATAATAATCATAATAGATCAATAACGGATGGATTTTAAAAAGCAGTTTGGTGAATAAAACGTCCTCTGACATCATCGCTTCAACAGGAAGTAAACAGGAGTGATGTCATCAGAAACAGGCAGCTCAAACATAAAAACGAGGCTTCAAAATAAAAGACTAGCTGTGTACAGACGAGGCTTCAAAATAAAAGACTTTAGCTGTGAACAGACCAGGTTTCAAAATAAAAGACTTCAGCTGCGAACAGACGAGGCTTCAAAATAAAAGACTTTAGCTGTGAACAGACCAGGTTTCAAAATAAAAGACTTCAGCTGCAAACAGACCAGGTTTCAAAATAAAAGACTTCAGCTGCGAACAGACGAGGCTTCAAAATAAAAGACTTTAGCTGTGAACAGACCAGGTTTCAAAATAAAAGACTTCAGCTGCAAACAGACAAGGCTTCAAAATAAAAGACTTTAGGTGTGAACAGACAAGGCTTCAAAATAAAAGACTTTAGCTGTGAACAGGAAACATGACATGATGATTTATTAATATACAGTTAATATTTCTCTTAATATATTGGATCTGTACAGAAGGAAACTTAAACGTTTAACACTAAAGTTCGTTTTATTCTCTCACGATGACTTCTAACTGCGCCCGTTGAGTTTAATCTCCAGACATTAGTGAATATTAATCTCTGAGCTTCTAACGTTGACGTTGTTGCGTCGTGTGATTTGATTTTGATTTCTTGAACTTGTTTTATGAGAAAGTTTCAGGACTCGACTTTAAACAAATAATTTGATTAGACAGAAACTATTTAGTTTAAGTTGGTTCAACTTGTTTAAAAACAACTCGTTTAGATACTTGGTGGTGAGACAGGCAGACAGACAGACAGGGAGGGAAGGAGGGAGGGAGGGAGTGAGACAGGCAGACAGGGAGACAGACAGTAATGTGACTCAGGTGGAATGCTGGGTGATTTCCTGTTCGGAGGCGGAGCTTATCTGCCGCTGCACGGCCTTCTTGGCGTTGCAGGCGGCCATTTTGTCGCGTACGTCTGTCTTTTTCTCGAAGTAGTCGACGAGCGGCGGCTCCGTCAGCAGCGAGGCCAGCACCTGCTCGAAGCTGATCGACCAATCGGCATCCAGCACGCTGCCGGGCCTCTGCTGGCCGCCGCCCACCAGCACCGTGTCGTCGGCGATGTCCTCGCACGCCAGCGAGCCGGCGCTCACCACCGAGTAGGAAGACACCGACCCGTCGTCTCGCGCCTCCTCGTCTGACGCCTGCGCCGCCGCCGGCTCCAGCTGGGCCTCGGCCAGGGCCCGGCACAGAGCGTCAGGGGGCGGGGCCTCAGGGTCGGCGGGGGGCGGAGCTTCAGGGGTGACTGGGGACGGCGTGTCGGTGGGCGGAGTCTGTGATGTGGTGGGTGGAGCCTGACATACAGTGGGTGGGGCCTGTGATGCGGTGGGCGGAGCCTGAGCAGCCTCCGTCTTCCTGGCCCCCCCGTTGCTGAACTTCTTGCCGACCTCGCCGATGCGCAGCAGCAGGCTGGCCACGGTGGCGATGGCGTGGTACAGCTGCTGCTCCTCGCGCTCCTCACTGAACATGTTATACAGAGTCTTACACAACTCGATGAACTGCTCCTGGAGAGACAGACAGGTCACAGACAGACAGGTCAGAGACAGACAGGTTACAGACAGGTTACAGACAGACAGGTCACAGACAGACAGGTTACAGACAGACAGGTTACAGACAGACATGTCACAGACAGGTCACAGACAGGTCACAGACAGGTCACAGACAGACAGGTCACAGACAGACAAGTCACAGCCAGACAGGTTAGAGCCAGACAGGTCACAGACAGACATGTCACAGACAGGTCACAGACAGGTCACAGACAGACAGGTCACAGACAGACAAGTCACAGCCAGACAGGTTAGAGCCAGACAGGTCACATAAACAGACAGGTCACAGACAGACAGTTTAGAGACAGACAGACAGGTCACAGACAGGTCACAGACAGACAGGTCACAGACAGACAGGCAGACAGACAGACAGGTCACAGACAGACAGGTCACAGACAGGTCACAGACAGACTGGTCACAGACAGAGAGGTTACAGACAGACAGGTCACAGACAGACAGTTTAGAGACAGACAGACAGGTCACAGACAGACAGTTTAGAGACAGACAGACAGGTTAGAGACAGACAGGTACCTGGTTCATCCTGGGCAGGTCTTTGATGGTCTCTGTCCTCTGATCCTTCTCTTTGGCCCACATCCTCAGGTAGTACCTGTAGTCCTTCACCTGGACATCTACACACACACACACACACACACACACACACACACACACACACACACACACACACACACACACACACACACAGAGGTCAGAGGTCAGCAGGTTTCTCCTCTGTCATCACTTAACCTGAACAGGTACGTCGTTTACCTTTCTTCTCCTCGCTGTCTGCTCCTCCATCCTTCTCCTCCTCACCTGCACACACACAGGTAGTCTTCATCATCATCATCATCATCATCATCATCATCATCACCACAGAGAGAGACTGTAGCCATGACGATGGGGTTAATTATTCAGAGGAAAGAGAGAAAGTGATTGGTAGTGAGAGAGATCTTCTGGCCCCGCCCACAGACCATGACATCACAATCTGTGGGCGGGGCCAGAGGGGCAACATGTTTGACAGCAAAGACACAAACCTGATGTCACTTCCTGCTGCCCCGAAAGGTCCATATCAGACAGGAAGGAGGGTTCTGGAGGGAAAGATCCCACAGAGAAGAAGAAGGAGAGAGAGATGAGTCAGCGTGGGAGGGAGGGAGGGAGGGAGAGAGGGAAGGAGGAAAAAAGGGAGGGAGGAAGGGAGGGAGAGAGGGAAGGAGGAAAAAAGGGAGGGAGGAAGGGAGGGAGAGAGGGAAGAAGTGAGGAAGGGAGGGAGGGAAGGAGTGAGGGAGGGAGGGAGGGAGGGAGAAAACATTCAGATCAGAACCGTTGGTTATTTTGAGAGAAAAAAGTTTCAAAATGTTCTAAAATATTAGTATGTAGAATAATTAGTAATATTTAGAGAGAGAAGAAGAAGGAAAACTGCAGGAAAGAAGTTGGAATATTTGGGAAAATGTTTGAGAGGACAGACACAGAAGAAGAAGGGGTATTACTGCAGAAAAGGTATAAATACTGCAGTATTTAGAGTATTTATGTGAGTTTACTACAGTAGGGTATAACTACTGCAGTATTTAGAATACTTATGTGTTTTTACTACAGTAAAGGTATACATACTGCAGTATTTAGAGTATTTATGTGTGTTTACTACAGTAAAGGTATAAATACTGTAGTATTTAGAGTATGTATGTGTTTTTACTACAGTAAAGGTATAAATACCGCAGTATTTAGAGTATGTGTGTGTGTTTACTGCGGTAAAGGTATAAATACTGCAGTATTTATAGTATTTGTATGTGAGTTTACTGCAGTAAAGGTATAACTACTGCATTATTTAGAGTATGTATGTGTGTTTACTACAGTAAATGTATACATTCTGCAGTATTTAGAGTATTTATGTGTGTTTACTACAGTAAAGGTATAAAAACTGCAGTATTTAGAGTATTTATTTGTGTTTACTGCGGTAAAGGTATAAATACTGTAGTATTTAGAGTATTTATATGTGAGTTTACTGAAGTAAAGGTATAAATACTGCCGTATTTAGAGTATTTAAGTATGCGTTTACTGTAGTAAAGGCATAAATACTGCAGTATTTAGAGTGTTTATGTGTGTTTACTACAGTAAAGGTATAACTACTGCAGTATTTAGAGTATTTCTTTGTCTTTACTACAGTAAAGGTATACATACTGCAGTATTTAGAGTATTTATGTGTGTTTACTACAGTAAAGGTATAAATACTGCAGTATTTAGAGTATGTATGTGTGTTTACAGCGGTAAATGTATAAATACTGCAGTATTTAGAGTATTTAAGTATGCATTTACTGTAGTAAAGGCATAAATACTGCAGTATTTAGAGTGTTTATGTGTCTTTACTACAGTAAAGGTATAAATGCTGCAGTATTTCGAGTATTTCTTTGTCTTTACTACAGTAAAGGTATAAATACTGCAGTATTTAGAGTATGTATGTGTGTTTACAGCGGTAAATGTATAAATACTGCAGTATTTAGAGTATTTAAGTATGAGTTTACTGTAGTAAAGGCATAAATACTGCAGTATTTAGAGTGATTATGTGTGTTTACTACAGTAAAGGCATAAATGCTGCAGTATTTTGAGTATTTCTTTGTCTTTACTACAGTAAAGGTATAAATACTGCAGTATTTAGAGTATGTATGTGTGTTTACAGCGGTAAATGTATAAATACTGCAGCATTTAGAGTATTTAAGTATGAGTTTACTGTAGTAAAGGGATAAATACTGCAGTATTTAGAGTGTTTATGTGTTTTTACTACAGTAAAGGTATACATACTGCAGTATTTAGAGTATTTATGTGTGTTTACTACAGTAAAGGTATAAATACTGCAGTATTTAGAGTATTTCTTTGTCTTTACTACAGTAAAGGTATAAATACTGCAGTATTTAGAGTATGTATGTGTGTTTACAGCGGTAAATGTATAAATACTGCAGTATTTAGAGTATTTAAGTATGCATTTACTGTAGTAAAGGCATAAATACTGCAGTATTTAGAGTGTTTATGTGTGTTTACTACAGTAAAGGTATAAATGCTGCAGTATTTTGAGTATTTCTTTGTCTTTACTACAGTAAAGGTATAAATACTGCAGTATTTACAGTATGTATGTGTGTTTACAGCGGTAAATGTATAAATACTGCGGTATTTAGAGTATTTAAGTATGAGTTTACTGTAGTAAAGGCATAAATACTGCAGTATTTAGAGTGTTTATGTGTGTTTACTACAGTAAAGGTATAAATACTGCAGTATTTAGAGTATTTATTTGTCTTTACTACAGTAAAGGTATACATACTGCAGTATTTAGAGTATTTATGTGTGTTTACTACAGTAAAGGTATACATACTGCAGTATTTAGAGTATTTATGTGCGTTTACAGCGGTAAATGTATAAATACTGCCGTATTTAGAGTATTTAAGTATGCGTTTACTGTAGTAAAGGTATAAATACTGCAGTATGTAGAGTATTCATGTTTGTTTACTACAGTAAAGGTATAACTACTGCAGTATGTATTGTATGTATGTGTGTTTACAGCGGTAAATGTATAAATACTGCAGTATTTAGAGTATTTAAGTATGTATTTACTGTAGTAAAGGCATAAATACTGCAGTATTTAGAGTGTTTATGTGTGTTTACTACAGTAAAGGTATAAATGCTGCAGTATTTCGAGTATTTATTTGTCTTTACTACAGTAAAGGTATAAATACTGCAGTATTTAGAGTATGTATGTGTGTTTACAGCGGTAAATGTATAAATACGGCAGTATTTAGAGTATTTAAGTATGAGTTTACTGTAGTAAAGGCATAAATACTGCAGTATTTAGAGTGTTTATGTGTGTTTACTACCGTAAAGGTATAAATGCTACAGTATTTTGAGTATTTCTTTGTCTTTACTACAGTAAAGGTATAAATACTGCAGTATTTAGAGTATGTATGTGTGTTTACAGCGGTAAATGTATAAATACTGCAGCATTTAGAGTATTTAAGTATGAGTTTACTGTAGTAAAGGCATAAATACTGCAGTATTTAGAGTGTTTATGTGTGTTTACTACAGTAAAGGTATAAATACTGCAGTATTTAGAGTATTTATTTGTCTTTACTACAGTAAAGGTATACATACTGCAGTATTTAGAGTATTTATGTGTGTTTACAGCGGTAAATGTATAAATACTGCCGTATTTAGAGTATTTAAGTATGCGTTTACTGTAGTAAAGGCATAAATACTGCAGTATTTAGAGTGTTTATGTGTTTTTACTACAGTAAAGGTATACATACTGCAGTATTTAGAGTATTTATGTGTGTTTACTACAGTAAAGGTATAAATACTGCAGTATTTAGAGTATTTCTTTGTCTTTACTACAGTAAAGGTATAAATACTGCAGTATTTAGAGTATGTATGTGTGTTTACAGCGGTAAATGTATAAATACTGCAGTATTTAGAGTATTTAAGTATGCATTTACTGTAGTAAAGGCATAAATACTGCAGTATTTAGAGTGTTTATGTGTGTTTACTACAGTAAAGGTATAAATGCTGCAGTATTTTGAGTATTTCTTTGTCTTTACTACAGTAAAGGTATAAATACTGCAGTATTTACAGTATGTATGTGTGTTTACAGCGGTAAATGTATAAATACTGCGGTATTTAGAGTATTTAAGTATGAGTTTACTGTAGTAAAGGCATAAATACTGCAGTATTTAGAGTGTTTATGTGTGTTTACTACAGTAAAGGTATAAATACTGCAGTATTTAGAGTATTTATTTGTCTTTACTACAGTAAAGGTATACATACTGCAGTATTTAGAGTATTTATGTGTGTTTACTACAGTAAAGGTATACATACTGCAGTATTTAGAGTATTTATGTGCGTTTACAGCGGTAAATGTATAAATACTGCCGTATTTAGAGTATTTAAGTATGCGTTTACTGTAGTAAAGGTATAAATACTGCAGTATGTAGAGTATTCATGTGTGTTTACTACAGTAAAGGTATAACTACTGCAGTATGTATTGTATGTATGTGTGTTTACAGCGGTAAATGTATAAATACTGCAGTATTTAGAGTATTTAAGTATGCATTTACTGTAGTAAAGGCATAAATACTGCAGTATTTAGAGTGTTTATGTGTGTTTACTACAGTAAAGGTATAAATGCTGCAGTATTTCGAGTATTTCTTTGTCTTTACTACAGTAAAGGTATAAATACTGCAGTATTTAGAGTATGTATGTGTGTTTACAGCGGTAAATGTATAAATACTGCAGTATTTAGAGTATTTACGTATGAGTTTACTGTAGTAAAGGCATAAATACTGCAGTATTTAGAGTGTTTATGTGTGTTTACTACCGTAAAGGTATAAATGCTACAGTATTTTGAGTATTTCTTTGTCTTTACTACAGTAAAGGTATAAATACTGCAGTATTTAGAGTATTTATTTGTCTTTACTACAGTAAAGTATACATACTGCAGTATTTAGAGGATTTATGTGTGTTTACTACAGTAAAGGTATACATACTGCAGTATTTAGAGTATTTATGTGTGTTTACAGCGGTAAATGTATAAATACTGCAGTATTTAGAGTATTTAAGTATGCGTTTACTGTAGTAAAGGCATAAATACTGCAGTATTGAGAGTGTTTATGTGTGTTTACTACAGTAAAGGTATAAATACTGCAGTATTTAGAGTATTTGTGTGTATTTACTACAGTAAAGGTATAAATACTGCAGTATTTAGAGTATGTATGTGTGTTTACAGCGGTAAATGTATAAATACTGCAGTATTTAGAGTATTTAAGTATGAGTTTACTGTAGTAAATGTATAAATACTGCAGTATGTAGAGTATTTGCGTGTGTTTACTGCAGTAAAGGTATAAATACTGCAGTATTTAGAGTATTTGTGTGTATTTACTGCGCGGTTCGTCTTCAGTGAAGAAGTGTGTCGCCTCCAGCGCTGACTCCGCCTCCTCGGCACACAGAGCTGAAACAGACACACATTAATAATCAGACATTAATAATCAGACATTGATAATCAGATATTAATAATGAGATATTAATAATCAGACATTAATAATCAGACATTAATAATCAGATATTAATAATGAGATATTAATAATGAGATATTAATAATCAGATATTAATAATCAGACATTAATAATCAGACATTGATAATCAGATATTAATAATGAGATATTAATAATCAGATATTAATAATCAGACATTGATAATGAGATATTAATAATGAGATATTAATAATCAGACATTAATAATCAGACATTAATAATCAGATATTAATAATCAGACATTAATAATCAGACATTAATAATCAGATATTAATAATGAGATATTAACAGTTTGACTACCGTTAGCATGGAGAGCTAGTGTACCTGCTGGGCCACAGATTAAAGACAACACCACCCAGAACACCAGTCAGTCGGCCCAGCTGTTCCTATTACATATTACACAGTCCCTCCAGAAAAACGCGATTATGCGATCGCAGAATTCAATGCATAATCAGCCAAAGTCCGCATATTAATGCGGGGCCGCATTTTTTCAAATACGCCGCACTTTCGCCGCATAAATTGCCGATTTCCGCGCAAAATATGCGGGGCTTGCATGATTTCATAATCCCCGCATTTTCGTTGCAAAAAAGTCACATATATCTCAGCAGAAAGTTGAAAAATGTTGCGTTTACTTCACACAAGAGCAGCCATTTTCCCCTGTTGCCATGGGAACGTTATGAAGTGACGTAATTTCACCTACTGAGAACACAGTGTTGGGGGAATCACTTCTTTTCTCTTTGTCATCAAACCGCAATTTTTGCAAGTTCCCGCAAGTTCCCGCAATTTTTGCAAGTTCCCGCATTTTCATCGCATAAAATGGCATAAATATCCCGCATATTCCATCGCATTTTTTAAGAAAATGTGCCGCATAATCAAGGATTTTTGCCCGCAACAATCACAAAAAAACTCCGCGTTTTTCTGGAGGGACTGATTACATAATACAATTTTTTCAGCACCGCACTCGTTCGGACCCGGTTCGGACCCATTCGCGTGCGGTCTGCGAATCTCCGTAGGAAATGAACGACTTCCGGTTGTTTCGAAGCCGT